>VDFB02075321.1:420878575-421167167 GCA_007258455.2 Sequoia sempervirens | reverse complement strand
TAGGACAAGTCCGCCACTACACTAAGACAGGTCCACCACTACAGGACAGGTCCGCCACTCCAGGACAAATTCGCCACTCTGTCAGGACCAGTCCGCCACTCCAGGACCAGTCCACCACTGCAGGAGGATAGGTCCGCCACTCTGTAACCTGGACTTGAAAAAATGCAAAAAACAACAAACATGAAAGAAAGAGACCTGTTTGTGGGTCCCACCGGGCGTGCCAGAAATGTGATAGGTCAAATGTGGGCATTAGAAAATGAGCAGCAAGTAAAAGAGTGCAAATAAACACCAAAACAACCTACACCTCAAGATTAGCCTAAGTTGGAAACAACACAAATCAAAAGCAACAAAATGGAACTCTATACTTTGCGTCGAATCGATCCTTTGGTTAACCCTTCGATCTTGGATGTGTATGCTCCTTTGATGGCAAGTAGATGCAAGCTAGAAGATGATGTGAAGATGGATGGAAATGGATGAAAGCATGAAAATGGCTAAGTGTGGCTTGAGAAATGAAACTGCAAGAGTTTGGCTAGCAAAATGATCTCCCCCAAAATGAGAGAAAAGATGGGGTATTTATAGGATTTTTGGAAAATCCTAGGGGAAATGGACGGTTGAGATTGATCCACCAAATATCAAGATGTAGGGCTAAGGTGAGTTGAGAACTCACAAGCCCTCACATCTTGACATGTGGCATGTGATGAAGCCCTAAAAGGTGAAGTGGACATGAGGTGGAAGGATAGGACATGACATGGATGGGGGTACAAAGTACCTTGGGATTGGACAAGATCTCCTCATAAAGGAGGTACTTGTCCCCATGTGGGTGAGAGGACATGTGAGGAATTAAAAATTCCTCAAATATTCTCATGGGGAGATGGAAAAGAACAAAGAATAAGTGAAGGACATGTGGGGATAAGTGAAGGAATTAAAAATTCCTTTTGGGTGCCTTGGGAGATTAAATGTGAATTAAAAATTCACATGGGGAAGTGGAGTGCCTTGCCCAAAAGGAGAAAGCCTTTAATAAGGTTGACTCAAGGACATATGCCATAAATAGGATGAGGATTAGGTTAGGCTAATCAAATGATTAAGGTTGTGCAAGTACTCAGTTAGATGGACTAATGACTCATTAGAGGCAAGTGGGAAATTATGGAGGATATGAACTTAATGATGATTAAGGGTGTGCACATGCTAACCCTAGTTAATTAGAAGAAGATGAAGTAATTAAAATGGATTAGGGACCAACTTGCAAAGTTGGAGGATTTGACTATGAGAGAGAAAAGAGGAATTAAAAATAAATTTTAATTCAAAAGGAGAATATAGCTAAATTAAATAAAAGGGTATATTTATTTAATTTAGAGGAAGAAGAGGGGTAAAGTATTAAATTAAATACTTTAGGACCTTTGTGCAAGATGCAGGGTATTAATTAAACAACTGATTTAATTAATATTGACAGAGGGGATGAGGAACCAGATGAATAAGGAGACGCGTTTGATCATATGGAGGTGATCAAATTGGACGTCTACAATGATGATTTAAAGGGTAATTAATGCAAGGGTACCAAAATAGGTCCAAATTAGGCAAGGAATTGTACTATCTCCAAGAAGGGAGTACAATTTTTGTTACTGAACCAACAATTTTAGGGTGTGGGTGAAGCCACAATAGTGGTTTACAATTTGATGGAGGAAGAAAAACTGAGAAAAAATGACCCCATGGCAAAAAAAATGGTTTTAGGGGTTTGAATGAACCTATAAGTTCAACTGAATCAAAGAGGGGTTCGAATGAACTAGGGTTCGAACGAACCTACCTAATTACTGGGCCCACATTTCCCGCCTAAAAAAAAAGGGAAAATTCATATTGAGGGGGGTTCGAATGAACCCTGGTTCGCTAGAACCCCCCTGGTTCTAGTGAACCCCCCTTTTCCCTAATTTTTGACCTTGTTCACAAAAAGAACCTATTTTTTTACGCTTCGAAGCTCGGGTTGAGGATGAAAATGGAGGAATCTTTACAAACCAAACTGGAATCAAGTAGTCCTCAGAACAAGCTATCCAACGAATATAAATTTAATATGTTTTGGTTTTATTATGTACTTGTTTCTTTAGTTTTATTAAACATAGGTTTTTCATTGAAAATGAAGGTCTTTGTTCTACACATATGGAAAAATAGTAGATTATAGAAAAAAAATTGAAAAATATGAGTGCACTAGATATTGAAGTCCTTGATTCAACAAAAAAATAATAATTGAATTTCGATATATATACAAAAAAAGTTACGCATTATACAGTCACACTATGTCTGAATTGTAATTAGTTTGACTTCAAAACTTTATTAAAGAAAAAATATTCAATAAAAAACTATCTAACCAAGTGGAAGCACTATATATCAGAGTTACAAATCTAAATTCGAAAGAATTAGAATTTTATCCTTCATGGAAAAGAAGTTATGCGTTCTACGGTGTGCGTCACTTTTTAAAAATGTTGTTTTTTGAAAAAAACTAGTTTTCGTGGGAGATGGAAAAAGAAGTACAATCTGATTCCAAAAATTTTGAATTTTTTTTTTTTAGAATCTACAGACAAAATGTGACAAGACTCTAGTTTGCGTCATTTTCAAATTCCTCACGGTTTAGCTGCTATAGGTGCCCAAATATGAAGATTTAGTTAAAAATAATAATTTCAATGTCCAGTTTGGCCAAAAATTGTAAACCACTATTATGGGATCCCCTATCACATGTTTCTATGTACATCTCTTGCACTCTTAGGGTTTTTCACCTAAAAGGAGAGAGATAGAACCCAAAAATTGAGGTGGTTCACTCAAACTAGTGTATGTATGATGAAATTATGACTAAATGCAATGATCTAGATGCAGTAAACTAGTAAAAGCTATTGATTATTAAGTAAAAACTATTGAAATGCATCTTGTTGGAAAACACATTGTGATATATGCAGAAATGAATACAAATTGCAACATAAATGGACGAAACTGAAAGTGTGCACCTGAGATATTGATGAAGACTGGAAATGACTTCTAGAATGCTGCTAATCCTAATTTTTAGCCCTGGTGGGACTCATTCACCATTTTGGGCGAATTAGTCCCAAATCTATGAAACTGTTCGAGAGCCCATTTCAGACAAATGGGTATCAAAAATTCCAAAAAACCAAAATCAGGCCTAGAAGTGGGACTCCTTTGCCACCCATGATGAATGAGTCCGCTTTTGAATTTTTGAAGATTCAAAGGTGGAAACATGAGCCTTCGATCTGCACTTTTTGCTTCTCTAGGTGTTTGGTTCTGAAACTGTCAAATTTGGGCATGAAGGTGACTTTTTGTTGATGTTTTTCCTTATCCAATGAAGAGGTAACTTGAACATCTTTGCAACTTGATCTTCAATTATTTCCAAGCCTCTAAGATGCCTAAATATGCAAGCACACAAGAAGAGAAGGAAAGATGTTGGATGTTAGGGCATGGGGGTTTGCCTTGGTCAAACCCCTTTGTAGGTAATTAAACCAAAATGATGAAAGAATGTAATGAAGCATGAAACAATGAATTCAATACCTTTTCATGAAGATTTATCTTGAATATCTGTAGCAAAACATGAATAATCTACCCTTGAATGTCTTAGGAAGCTATCTTGATGACTTGCAATGATGAAACCCTAACTTGCTTGATTTGATAGAGAAGATAGATGATGAATGAATGATAAGAGATGTGTGAATGAGTTATGAGATGTAAATTAGGGTTTAGAGAATTGATTTTATAGGAAATTCTCCTAATTTTTTCGTAAATTGAATCCCTAAGGCCGACATGAAGAAAAATTAAACTTAAAACCTAATTTTTCCCACTCAAAAGTCAAAAATAGCCCAAATGGGACTCATTCACCACCTTGGGAAAATCAGTCCCACCTGGCATGGACTCATTCACCACAGATGGAAAATTAGTCCCAAAGGGGTCCATTTTCCAGCTGGGTTGTTAGGAGATAAGAAAATTAGGTTTATATGATGACTTAGTTATTTCATCAAATTATGCCTTGGGATGCATAATATGGGGTAATAGGGGCCTATTAATGATGATGTGAAGGTCAATTAGGGCATGAGACACATAATTCAATGTGAAAGTGTGATTAAATACACTTTACATCATTAAAATGGGGTCCACATAGCCTAGAAAGGCACAAGAACCAATGTGAATGTGCAAGACACATTACAACACTAGACTAACATTTGCTTTACAAGCCTTCTAGATTGATGTGAAAATGTAATTAAATACATTTTATAATGTTGAATTAAGGGAAGATGGGTTCATTTTAAGTCTTAGAGAGGCATGAAATTCTTTTACAACACCTTTACAAGACATCGTTAAATGCATTTGAAAGGGTCCAAGACCTAGTGTGGACGTGCAAAACACCCCACAACACCAAGTCAAGGCCTCGTTGAGTCCAATTTGTCATCAAATCAAGCATGTTTCCTTTTTTCTATGGTATAGTTACCACAATTTGCATCAATAGTGTAACATCAAGGAAAGCTTTTAGATATTCACTCAGTCTTCAAGATACATCGCCCCAAAATTCTTGTAATGTGAAGTCTATTTGTGAGGAGGTTGTAATTCATACAAAGATCTTCGAACACAAATCCTAGTTGTGGTTCATCCTTGGTTTGTAGGATTGTGTAGTTCCCACACTACACATCGAGTCTCTTGCACACCATTCTAAATATTCACACAATGGAAGACTTGGTAAACATCTCCCTCCAATAGCACCAAGCCCTCTAATCATTCCTACCCAACATATCCTTTCAAATCCCCATCAATAATTTGTTTGGAGCTGGCCAACATATCTATTGCCAATTTGAATCTACACGCCCTTCATATAGATCGCGACATTCCTTTTCTTTTGGCTCATTCAACCTCCATCTTTGTTGGTTAACTCATTTCTACCAAGCAACCCCTTCAACACATCTCTTGTAGCCTCCTTCCACTCATGTGACTCTATAGAAGTGGCTTGTAGGGGCAACTTGCTATAATCAATCTACCTCCATTATTCAAGGCATAACAATAAGAAGCATGCATTATTTAGCTTGGTTACAATCATAAGTTCAACAATTTTATTTTTTTTGCAGCTCCCTTCATCTGTGGCTTCTTCAAAATCTCAAGTCGACCTCCAGCTATATAACAACCATTTGGTTATCATTATTGCCACTTGGGCAATCTCTCCTCCATAAAGTCTCCACAAGAAAGTAGTCAAATCCCACATTTCCCCTTTATTTCAGGTATTGTTGCATTATAATTGCTTTGATAAATAGCTTTTTTTATAAAAATTAAATTGTTATTAACATTTAATGTACCTATTAATGGTTAATTGGGTTTATCAAAGCTTGCAAAAGAGGGATTTTTTTTTCTTTTTTACATAACTTTCAAATGGGAGATCACATTTTGTAGTATAAATAGTCAACGAGAAGCTAGTTTCGGCACCAAAATTTAAGCATTGAGATGTTTTCAATTTAGTGTTGTTTAATTGCATTTTTTGGCCTTTGAAGTTAATTTTGTAAGAAAAATTTGACGAGGCATAACTTTCACCCCGATTATCGAAATTTTGTAAATTTTTTTTGTTTCTATTAGAATTTCACAAGGAATTCAATTTTTCATATTAAAATAAGATCTAGGTTGTACCATTTTATCACAAAATTGTAAAAATATCCATGTGTTATAAATGAAAGATATTGGCATCCCATCTTCATAACTTGTAAAATTTTCTTACACATTGTTCTTGGGGGAGGGCTACAATAAACTCTAATCATTGTTTTTTTTTAGGGGGGGTCAATCATGCAAATATTGTGGGAGCAATCAACATGTGGATGAATTTTTTCCTCATATCTCCCATCAAATTATTAACTTACTACTAGAGCTTACAACAAATAATCTCACTGATGAATTTTATGAGAAACCATCATTTGGGGATAAACAATGTAGTCAAATGTCTTGCATTGAAATCTCATCACCCACAACACTTGTTGCTACATTTGAATCTAGTGTTGAATCGTTTATGAGTTCTAATGATTCCTTGCATCAAGATATTTCTATCGTCATTCCAAATCCACCAAATTGGGATGCAAATCTACAAGACATCACATCTTTGTTTGTAGAATCCCTCCTTTTATATTTGGATGATACTATTAAGGACATTAATCTTCTATTTGATGTCTTCTTTGATGAAGTTGCATCACTATTGTCATCTTTGGATGTTTCTCTTGCCTTGGGGTAATCCCACAAAAATGAGTCCCACTTGTTGGCCAATGTAGGACATTGATATTAACATTTTTAACTAAATCTCACTTTTTGAGACCTAGATAGTAGCTAAACCATTAATAATTTGAAGATAATACAAACTATTGATTTGTGGGGGTTTGTTTGTAGAGTCTAAATATATATTTTTATTTTTATTTTGAAATAAATTGTGAATATTTCTACATAACTTTTAATAACTAGTTTTTTATAGTTAAACAACATTTTAAAAAAGTAACGTTTATGTTGTCATGCATAACTTTTTTTAGAAAGAATAAAACCCTAATTTTTAAAATATATATTTGTAACATTAATAACTAGTGCATGGATATTTTAAATTAATTTTTAAAGTCAAGGTAATTATAATTTGGACATGGGTGTAGGTCGTCACGCATAAATTGTTGTGTATATATCAAAATTCATTTTTTTTTGTGAGAAAAGGACAGATCAATACCTAGTGCATAGATATTTTTTAGATATTTTTTAGTATTTTATTATTTTTCAACATGTGTAGAACAAAGAACTTGATGTTTGGTGAAAAACCTATGTTCAATAAAAATTAGAAAATAAATACATTATAAAATGAAAATATATTAAAATTATACTTGTTGGAAAGCTCATTTTGAGGACTACGATCTTGAAAATTATCTTGTCAAGTTAATTAAATTTGAAGGTCCAACATGATGTTTGAAATTGGAATTTTTGAAGAAATTTTGAAGCAGACACTGAAAGTGTCTTTCTGAGGCCCTTCATCCAAAGGTACTTTGAAGGTATTTCATTCCCACAAAAAAAATATTAAAAAATCTTCAAACAAAGGTAATTTCCAAAAATGAAAAAAAGGGACCTTCAAATGAAGGTCCCTTTTTCATTCCTTTTTTGGAAATTTCCATAAAAGGTCTAAAAAGTGACCTTCATTTGAAGGTCCATTTTTTCCATTTTTGGAAATTACCTTCGTTCAAAGGTTTCAACTTTTGAATGAAGGCACACCTTTAAATGAAGGTAATTTTGGACATACGTTCGAACAAAAACCTTTGAATGAAGGTAGTTCAAAAAAAATTTGCCACACCCTTTCAAAATTTTCATGTCCCAAGTTTTGGGACCTAGTATTGTGGGATTACCCCTTGCCTACATCAAATTTTATCATGAAAAATTATGCAAATATTCATGAGTTGACCTATCCAACTCATTTATCATCATATGTAGTAGTACTAGATTCACATTGGTCCAGATATCACCATACATCCATGTTCCATGTTCCAAAATCTTCTATGGTACCTAATCCATCTTATCAACATTTATCACATATCAGCATTGGCGTGGAGATCTTTGAGCATCATTGGAATCATTTCAATCTTTGGATCATGTGCATAATGCAAAGACAATAATCTTACTTCTTGCATATTCCTATTTGGAATGAGAGTTTATATTGCACACATTTGTGTTGTTTTTTCTTCCCAAGAGGAGAAATATTGTTCAACAATCATGGATCATCTTTAGCATCCAATGTCGAGCATCTATCGGCACTAAAATCATCATTTTGAGGAGAGGTTGCATGATTTCTCTTCCACTATCAATTTTGAGAGCATACATTTCCTCACATGGAGTTCATTACTTAGCATTTTTTGGGGGGCCACATAGACCTTCTCTATTTTATCTCCTATGGGGGAACATCCATTGTACTTTGTGATAGAAGTAGTCCTTGGGGGGTCATCATGAGTCCTATCTTCTTCACTTACACATTTTATTTCATTGCATCATTTCTCTTTTGGAGAGGGGTTTTTATTTCCTACTAGATTTTTCTCCTTTACTCCACCTTATGATAAATTTGTATATGAGCACCTAACATGGAATTGTAGTTGGGACTCATCATTAGTGCATACATTAATCCCTAAGTTGCACTTAAGGGTGAGTGTTAGTGTTTAAATAGATTCATTATAATACCTATTTAGCTAATCAACTTTCTATGATTGACTTATTCACACCTAGCTTAATTTTACTTAGGTTTCTTTTTCTTTTGTCTCACTTTATATGGCTGAGATATGTGTCCTCATGAATTGAGATACCTATTAAAACTTTCTCACACACTTTTCAAGTGAGTTGACAAGTGTCCCATCTTTGGAGAGGTATTCAAAGTTTCACTCCTACCTTCTCACCTCCTCATACTTGCCTATATATGTAACTTGATTGATCATTGTATTTACACACTCTTAAGTTATATTAATAAACATACTATTGTGCTTATTTTGTTCACTTGTGGAAGTTTTTTTTGAGCTCTCTAATCTTGAAATTCTTCAAAACATCACCCTTCTTCTCACACACTCTACCCCCTCTCTATTGGGCTTTTCAATTTTAGAAGCCATCTTTGGGAGGCCCATTCTCAACCTTATGAAGGCCTATTATGGTGCAATTTTTGTAATTTGGATATAATTTCATGCTCTACGTAGTTATAAGATAATTTTTCTAATTTGATGCTCCTATTTTTTAGAGATTGAATATTATTCTAGAATTTTCTACATAGTTTTCATTTTGAGACCTTTTGGGAGTCATAGCTTGTGCAAATAGACTCCTTTTCTAATCCTATTTTTTCCAAGGTTCATATTTTTCTATGTACTATTTATTGGTGCTCCTAAATTAACCTCATATTCTACTTGATTTGTAATTATAATTTTTTGGCCATTTTGGTCCCTAAAAGAGTCTAAAATTTTGATATTTGCATTGTAAATTGTGCTAGTCATAAAGTGTGAACATTGTAATGTTTTTGGGAGATCATTTTAGAAACTAGTGTAAAGAGGGGGTGTCTTGTGTGCCTCATTTTATTTCTTTCTTTTTGTATGCAACAACAATATCCTTTTTTACTCTAATGGATAAATCAATAGTTCCTATACTTACAATTTGTAAATATCATTAATGGAAATATAATATGACATTTTATCTCAAAATGAAAGGATTACACAAAGTTATGATGGGACTTGAAACATAACCAACAATGAATCTAGAAAATCAAAATTGGTTCAATAAATGTGATGAAGTATTTGTTACTTTGTGCTCATTCACATTGAATCTTCTACTACTCCAAATGTGGTATGGAATACATTAAAAACTTCTTTGGTAATAATAATGAATTAAGGGGTCATCAATTGGATAAAAAATTATTTACACTAAGTCCAATTTTTTTTGACACTATATAGGACTTCTTCACAAAATTAAAATCCATTAAATTACAATTGCAACACTATTGAATTAAGAATAATGATAAAAAAATTATCTTAAGTAAACTATTTCTAAGCTTGGTCCTAACTATTATATTTGATTCTAAATTTTATGCCACAAAATGTGCCCTAGCTTTCACCTACAAAGTTCCTTCTCTAAATGATTTTTCTACCAAAATCACTAGGGAGCAAGATAAATTGGTTCAAATGGGTATACTAAATCCTCAAAGTCACATTCTTTACCTATAAATCAGGGAACAAAAGAACATAATTGGTTTGGAAAACACAATAATAAACAAAACAACGAAGGGAGAGAAGAAAAGAGCTTAGAAACATATTGCCTCAAATGTATCTAATAAAATATCTTCTACAAAAGGTAAACAACCTATGAAGGAGAACTTGTCAAGTGTTCCTATTATAAAATGCCTAGACATGATGAAAATAAATGTTTAAAGAAACAAAATGATCATCTCATACATCTTAAAAAATAATAATATCAAGGTGCTTGACTCTATCAAATAATAATAATAGTTTTGTGATTCATAAGGTATTGAATTATAGCACATAGTTTCATATAGTCCTTAACAAAATAGTTTCAAAACTCATGGAATGCAAGAATAGGTCCTTGAAAGTGACAGTGAATTGTTTGGTACACTCCAAATCAACACCTCAATATTGGGAAAATTCTATTAACTATGCATGTTACATCCAAAACCAAGTTCCTTACTAAGCTATGAAGGGAGTAACTCTTATTCAATATTGGATTGGTTAGAAAACCATAATGAATCTATTTCAAATGTTTGTCTCTCTTGTATGGATCCACATTCCAATAAAGAAATGGAAGGCTATGGATCTACAAAGCAAGACTTGCATATTTGTTTTGTACCCATATGGTGTCAAAGGATACAAGCTTATACATCCCACTACTAATAAGTTATTCATTGATCTAGGAGTGTTCATTTTGAGGAAAGTACTTCTAGTTCTTCCCATACCACTTCTCCATCCACCATCATATTTGAGACACTACATCATGTTGATAGATTTTCAAAGGGTCTTAATCCTCTTGATATTGATATGCCTTCCTCCTCCACTTTAGATGGTGACAATGATCACAAGGATTTAGATTCCTCTCATAGTCATCATTTGGAGGTTGATGATTGAATCTCTAGTCTCAAGACCTCTTTAGGCTTATTATATATTACAGTCAATAAGTGATTTAGTTAGGGATCCATAATATACTTGAAGAACAAGGTTATGTGGTTTCACCAAGCTCCACGTCTCTTCTTAATACCTTTTAGGAAGCTTTTGGTATCTTTGAGTGAGATGCTTCCATGTAGGTAGAGTTTAGTTCCTTAGAGAGGAGTCATACATGGGATCTAGTCCTCCTTCTTAAGGGAAGAAATCTTGTTTTAGGGTGAAGCCACAATAGTGGTTTACAATTGAAGTGAGGAAGGAAAACTCACAAAAAATGAATGCATGGCAAAAAAATTGATTTTAGGGGTTCGTACGAACCTATTGGTTTGACTGAACCAATTAGGGGTTTGGTAGAACCTAGGTTTGACCGAACCCTCTTAATACTTTCCCGCCAAAAAAGCCATCAAAACTTCTTATAGAAGGGGGTTTCGAATGAACCCTGGTTCAAACGAACCCCTAGGGGTTTGCTCAAACCCCTAGGGGTTTGTTCGAACCCCCTTTATTCCTCATCCCCCACAGACAAAAAACTTGAATTTTTTGCACTTGAGCTCGGTTTGAGGATGAAAATGGAGGAATATTCACAAAACAACTAGAATCAAGTAGTCCTCAGAATGATCTATCCAAAGAATATAATTTTAATATGTTTTGGTTTTATTATGTATTTATTTTTAGTTTTATTAAACATAGGTTTTTCATCAAAAATGAAGGTCTCTGTTATGCACATGTGGAAAAATAGCATATTATCAAAAATAAAAATTGAAAAATATGAGTGCACTAGATATTGAATTCCTTGATCCAATAGAAAAAAAATTGAATTTCAATATATACAAAAAAGTTATCGTTATCAACGATTATATGCAATTGTAATTGGTTTGACTTTGAAACTTGATTAAAGAAAAAATATTCAATAAAAACTATCTAACTAAGTGGAAGCACTAGATATCAGAGTTACAAATCTAAATTGAAAGAATTAGAATTTTATCCTTCATGGAAAAAAAGTTATCGTTATACTGATTGCGTCACTTTTAAAAATGTTATTTTTTTGAAAAAACTAGTTTTCGTGGGAGATGGAAAAAGAAGTGGAATCTGATTCCAAAAATTTTGAAAAATATTTTTAGAATCTACAGACAAAATGTGACAAGACTTTAGTTTGCATCATCTTCAAATTCTTCACGGTTTAGCTGCTATAGGTGCCCGAATGTGAAGATTTAGTTTAAAAAAATAATTGCAGTGTCGAGTTTGGCCAAACATTGTAAACCACTATTGTGGGATCACCCTTTATGAAAGTGGATCTTTTAAAAAAAATTGTAGCAAATAAGTCAAGTTAAAAGTATAAGACTCATGTGGTTGTAAAATGATTCTCCTATGTTCTTAGGATTGACTACATTAAGACTTTTTCATTAGTTTCCCAAATGAACTCATTTGATTTGTTCTTGTTATAGCTACAACCAATCATTAGGAAGTTCTTCATATGGATGTGAAGAGTACTTTTCTTCATGGCGACCTTCAAGAGGAAATCTACATGGAAAAACCATAGGGGTTCATTCGTGATCATTGCCTAGTTTTCCATATTTCAAAATCTCTATATGGCCTCAAATAGGGCCCTCGATCTTGGTATGCCAAGATAGGTTCCTTCCTTTTAATAGTTGGGTTCACTCAATGCCACTTTGATTGAAACATATATATTATACAATCGAATGTCACTCACATTTTTGGTTCTCTATGTCAATGACTTGTTGATCACATGGAGTCACTCATCCACCATCATGGTAGGGAAAACTTATCTACATGATAGATTATTCATGTCAGACTTGAGAATTTTGTATTAATTATTTGTAATTGAGATCACTCAATCATCTTTAGGTATATTCATTGTATGGCCTAAGTGTGCACTTGATATGCTCTCCAAATTTTGTTTGGATTATTATAAGATTGCATTGACTCCATTTCTATCAAGGTCAAACTTGAGGCTAAATTTTCCTCACCTTTGGTTGATGGCACTTCATATTGACAACTTGTTGAGAGTCTCATCTATTTGACTCACATGAGACATAGCATTTCATATGATGTGGGCATGGTCCCTCAATTCATGTAAGAGCCAAATGAGTTGCATTGGAAAGTAACTAAGTGGATTCTCCACTACATTCAAGGTACTCATAGTTATGGGATTCAATATGCATTGACTGTGGAGATTGATTTAATGGGACACAAATTTAGATTAAGAAGAAAATTCTCTAGATCATGTCTACTTTAGTGTATTTCTTCTCACTTGGTTTTGATCTATTTTGTTGGTCAAGTAAGAAGCAATCCATATTTTTTATTTCATCTATAGAGGTTGAGTATCGAGGGGTAGTTAATTCCACCATTAATACTATTTGGATTCAAAATATTCTCACTAATTTCAACTTTCAATTTAGAAATCCTATACTCATCCTTTGTGATAACTAGTGTGTGATACAAATCTTAAGGAATCTAGTCCATCACCAACAAACCAAACACATTGAGATTCATATATAGTACATCTAGGAGTTGATTCAAGAAAACATTGTTGATCTTAAGAACTATCAAACACTTGTGGACATCTTCACCAAAACATTCACCAAAAGTAATTTCCTTCATTTGCAAGTTTTTTAGGAGTTTGATAAGTGTCTAGTTTTGGATGAACATCTTAGTCCTTCACTTTTTTTCTCTATATTTTTGGTGGGAGGGGGCATACCTCTTATGGGAGTGGCTTTTTCTTTTGGGGTAATTCTTTGTACGTGGATGCCTAATCAAGCTTCATTCATTGGGATCCATATTTTTACCCACTTATATATAAGGGGTCTATTAGTGTAGGTTTATTATTTTCCTTATGTTATGAGATATTTATTTTTTCCTACACATATTATTAAGCTTTCTTAGGCTATTTATACTTGGTTATTATGAGGACACATGACATAATCCATTAGTTACATGTGTCACTCCCATCCACCTTTGGGTTGTTTAGTATGACACCCTCTTTTAGATTTATATGCCACCTCTCATAATCATTTGTTTTATTTATTTAAGTACAACCATATAATTTGGTATTCACCAAGTAGATTAAAATCTTTCCCATTTTGGGTAGTTGGAGTTATTACACCTTTTGGTTGTATATGCCCCTACTTTTACTATATGTATAACACTCATTTATCTTCTTTGTTAGTTAGAAAGAGTGATATGGGCATTACATATACTCTTGTATTTTGTCTCTTGACTTCTCTTTTTAGGATTCTCTCTCCATTCTACTATTTTGATCTTTGAGCATATATTGACTAGAGTGCATGTGATCTATGACCAACCTCATTTCTTGGCTTAGGTTCTTGTTTCTCATAAAATCTAATAGGGTTAAAATTTTAAGGTGTAGGGTAAATAGGGTTTGGGATTTAGTGTTGAGTATTTGAGGTTTGGGTTTAGGATCTAAGTTTTGAGGTTAAAGTTTTAGAATGTAAGGTTTAGAGTTTGAGGTTTGGAATTCAAATATTGGGTTTAAGTGTTTAGGTTTTATGATTTAGGATTTAGGGTTTTGGACATATATTTCTTATGTCATTATATTTATTATTTTAGTAGTATGTATTTGGCATTAATAAAACACATTTTTCTTAGATAATGTTGTACATGTGTATAAGAACATTATACATAACTTATTTTATCTCCTTTGTTACTTAGACAATTTATTAATTTATTGTATAGTCACAACAATGGTAGAAAGTATGATAAATTTATTTATAAGGACCAATTGCAAAACTAGAAAACTTGAGATTTGATGATGGCCTTAGCTTGTGAGATCACAATGGGGCCCTAATCCTCATACATTGAAATACTTCATCTACCAAGGATCAAATCAACTAATTCACAAGTGATATATACTATGAGACTCAAAATTTGTACCCATCACCAAACAACTAATAGAAGTAGCACTACACCATGTGCCCATGCATGAGGTAATTTCCTTTTGGGATTAAGGAAAATCCATCAAATATTGGAAAATTGGATACCTATGTGGATAATTGTCTCTTAGTATTTTACAAGTGTTAAAATGTCAAGTTCTATGATACAAAAAAAAACATCACAATGACCACAACCGATGCCAAACACCTACAATTTACATGTACATTATCAAACCCTTACCCATCTACATACAACAACCATGAAACGAACTGCAATGAAGGAGTACACTAAGTATCAAACTCTCCAACAACCTTTACAAGAAATATATGCATATCATACTATAAACAACAAACTCTTAAAAATTATATAAAAGACAAAATTCAATCTTAAAATGACAACATGACCTAATAATCCAACATTGTGACCTAACTTTTCAAATCAGATTGTCTAGACCCTTGTTTTTCAAACTTTTTACCTACCAAAACAAATTATAGTATTCATAATAGTTTTTAATTAGAATAGATAAAGAAACATTCTATCAAAAAAAAAAAAATTCTATTGTTATCTAAGAGAGTATGTTTTCTAATATGTAGAAATGACGAATATATTAATTAAAGATCTCTTGAAGATTATACAAAAGTTTCCAAACAATAACAACTGTCACTAAAATTTAAAAAATAAAATATAAGAAAGTTTACCACAAACCCACCACTTCTAAGAACATAAAGAATCAATGAAGCTAACAAAATACAAAATCCTGAAAGAAAACAAGACAGAAAAAGTAAACCAAATCATTATAAAATAATTCAAAAATTAAATAGAAAACAATGACTTCCAATCCATAACCTTCCAAATACCATTAACATGCTAAAAGAATTAAAATAAAATAATAAAAGAAATTCCAAACGTGGGTTAAAAATATTCTACGCACAAAGCAAATTTCATCGATTTTCAGTCACCACCTCAAGCTCAAAACAATCTCCAACGACAATTTTTTTTATCACCTTCCCAAAGCCAAAGGATAAAACGAGCTTCTCCCAAAAAGGGGAGATTAAAACAAAAAAATATTCCTGGTTTCTAAGAGCTTATAACTTTCCGCCTCAGAACTGTAATTATATATCTGTCATTATCACTTTCACAGGCACGAGTAGCTTTAGGAATTGTAGAGGACAGACAGGCAGTGGAATATGCCGTGTTTGAATTGGATTACTCACACATGACAACATTTATGTGAGCCTTTTATTGTTAATGGTAGATTATCGTTTTGTTTTGTTATTTAATATGTGAGTATGATTTTTAAGTTGGAATCTTAGGATTAGAAATGAAAGATTGAAGGGTATTCATTTCATTAAAATTGTTCAAATTCTTTGTTTTCTATTTAAATTACAATCATTTTTTGTCTTTTATTGAGATTAGGATTTATAAAGAGAAGATTCTTTGTTTTCTATTTAAATTACTATCATTCCTTGTCTTCTATTTAGATTAGGATTTATAAAGAGAAAAGTATATTTACTGAGAAAAAAATCTTGTAAAGTAGGGCAAATATTGACAGAGAATGTGACGGTGGAATTTGCATGTCAAGTAATTTTGTAATTTTCTGTTATGCATCCAATACATAAAACAATAATTCTTGATTATTTTTGAGTGTGGGTCCAAAATCTCCCCTTGATATGACGATAATCATCCAAAAGAGATTACTGTTAGAATTCGTGGATACGGGCAGGCATACAGCTATCTACTATGACGACTGTGTCGCAGATGTGACTTTTTCCTATAAAAAACTAAAAAATATCTAGTCGGATGACTCCAAATTTATCCTGGCGAATCCAGGCTGAACTTTGCGTCACTCACCGATTTCTGATACTTATTATAGACCTATACGGCATTAAATTAAGCGAAAACTTTGTACTTTCTACTTTGAATTGCAAATAGCAGAAGCTACGTGGAGATGTTTCTCTCCTTAAAAAATTGAGAACTGTATCAGAAAGGTTGACTTTGAGGTAAGCAATAGACACAGACGCAGACGCGCTTGTTAGGTCCGTCCTACACCTAAAAATGGACCGAGCTTTTCAATCGCAGAAGAAATATGTTTGGATTTCCACCGCCCGAGTAAATTGCTGAATATAAAAGTGGTACCTAGTTTGAAGTTTAGACGCATCGTGGAGATTGTCTATGTCAAATCAATCAATAAAATTAACTAGTCAGATCATGAATTAGGGCAAGGTTTTGGTACGTTCGGGTGCGGGGACCAATGAATCTAAAGTCACTGGAATTTTTCTCCATAAAGCTGAAGAGTCGTCATAAAAGCAGGCATGGCGCAGCCCACATCTCCCACGGGCTACAGCAGTTTCAATATCTAAATAAAAATTGTGGGGGCCGAAGATAATCGGGAATTTGAATTTACACGCGGCCATGTATTATTCTTGGAATGTAGTGTTGAAAGATGGCAGAAAAAGTAAAAATTTAAATGGGTCATAAAGACGCACAGCCAGCCGCCTCACATTCAGCTCGTGATTGTTCTGATTATCATTTATTTATATCTATCATGCGAAACGGATCATAATCAGATGACAGAGATACATGAATATTTCTCAATCCCACAGGAGCCGTGTACTGACCAGGCAAAACGATTCCACCACGGAAACATCGCCGTCAGGTGGTGTGCGGTGCCTTGCCCTGATGCTGTCCACTCTACTGACAAGTCACCGGCACGAGAATTGAATGATGGGGGCCTCGTTCTTGAATTTGACGGTACATATGGCCGTTGCATGATTTTTCCAGGTCTAGTGGTTTTGGGTTTGTTTATTTATGGTTTTAGACGTGACAGACTGACACTACATTATACAGTGTAAGGTTTAGGATGACATTTAGTACAGTTGCTTGGATTTGTTAAAAGTCAAATCATCAGCGGTCTTGTTTGAAGAGTAGAAGATAGCAAAAACAACAAGTTACCTGATCAAAATACTACAAGAAATAAAATCAACAAAGAGTTAGAAAACAAATAGTAATCGGTAACGTCATCAGTTGTTTTTTTATTTTGCAAGGACGGTTTCAATTCTGTCTCTTGAGTCTCATAAACTGACTGATCACATTCATTCATTCATGATGTATATATTTCCACGAGTGAAGAGACAGAAAATGTTCTTAAAGCTGCAGCAACGAGGTGGGCAAAAAATGAAATAATACTGTAAGTGACCGTCAAATTTGCACCTGGTGTTGAGAGTCCGTCGACAAAAAGTTCACCATGAGTGCTTAGTGGATATCAAATCAAGGAAAATTTGAGCACAAGTAAATCAGTGGGATGTCTTAATTGTTAAGTTATGTGAAATTGACATTTTGGTGAAGCGAAGATGTTTCATCTTTTATAAATTGTAAATTTAAGGTGTACAGCTTTGCTCATGTGTTCTTATTTGTTTTAGTCAAGTTTTAGGGTGTCATTTTAGTACTTAATTATATATATTTGGGTAGAAATTGATGGAATCATGTGAAAACATCTTTTTATGAGTTGTTTTTATTTATTTGTATATTATATGTCATTGGTTTTTATATATTAGATTGAGATTTATTTTTATATTTTAAATTAGATTGTGGGGTTAGTTTTGCTTTTTAAATAAAATTGTGCATGTGTCTATTAAAATTTAAAAATATTCTTGTCAATTATGAGTTAATTCTCTCTCAAATTTAAATAGATTGTGTATTGGCTTGCATGTCAAATTGTTTGACTTGAGCATCTAGGGTGTCAAGCTTTATATCACTAATATTAACAATCACAACACAAAAATACATGATAGGAATGACAAGAGAAAAGATTAAAATAGGCTATCAATTATTATTAGCATGCATCACCATTTGCATGGATGGATATTATATCGACCTTTCATCATAAGCATCTTGCATGCCTACATCTTTGTGTCTTTGATTTGAAAGAGAACAATGGTATGGAGTACACTTCCTACACTAATGAATTTAGGACCAAAATACATTTGAATAAATCAAGCTCAACACCCTAAAAGATTTATGAGATCTAGAATAAAATTGAGTTTTGTTTTGTACAATATATACATTGCTCACATTAATCAACATCAAGAGTACAATTATTCAATACTTCAACATTTTTTTTTATAATTTTTAGAGTCTATGATTTTCTCACCTATATGGCCCATTCTCTACTGCCCTAATATTGTATTCTTTGTAAGCAACTTGATCTTATAAAGAAGAGCTCACTTAGATACCCAAAATTCATGGCCATCCAAAGCAGATAAGGCACTCCTCTTTGTAAATATTGCATTGAATAGTGCATGCATCTAGCTAGAATGGAGTATCTACATGAACACCCTTAGTGGGCACCATAGATTTGTTAGAACCTAACTTGTTGGAGAAATTGTTGAAAGTTTTCCATTGAAGATTGTGTGATGGAAACATGAGTTGAATGGAGAGATTAATGGAGATTAACGAGCATATGATGTTATATGGCAGTGTCACTGATGGCAGTTCCCATTATTGATGAAAATCCATGGAAAAGATGCAAAAGTGTTGGTCTAGTGAAGACCAAATGATTGAATAATTACCTAAGTCCGGAATTCAGTTCTAGTGTTTAGAGAACCGATCTTTTGGTCCTCAATGCTCTGCCATGAAGAATTTGGTTATGCGTTTTTGAGGTAATGATGATTCATATCAGAAGACTCTAAATCCAAAGTTTCATGATTTAATGTCTTCCACAAACAAAGATAATAGTGATAGAGTATCGGTCTAGAAATGCCAATGTAACTATGATAGAGTGTACGATTGTAATGCTCTGCATTCCACTGCAGATGAACATTTTGGTATGTGGATTTGCAAAAGTGTTTGAGGATTCCTATCGTATGTTTTATCTAAGTGGCAAGTGTGTTGGTTGTGCGTGTGTCAAGTTGTGAGTGAGTAAAAGGTCCATTCTATTATTACTTCACCAGTAGTCCCGATCTAAGTATTTTGGGTTGTGCGGAGATGAGTAGAGTTTGGAGCAAGATTATGGGAATAATTATAGGTCATGTTGACCTATCTTAATGTGCTATACACTTTGGTTCTTTCTGCAAGGCGTGCATGATTAAGTTTTGAGACAATAGGATGAAGTTTTGCATGATACATATTTTGGGCCGACCTAATTGATGTTTTGGTTGATTATGGTATATATCCAAGGTTAATTCCTTACGTGCAAGTGTAGAGATGTGAGATAATTAAATGTGTGTGAGATTCAGAGCAGAGAAGTGTGAATTGTTTTTGAGGCGAATATTAAAATGTGTTAAGTCAGTATTTTGAGCTTCAATGGAACTATATCTTCATCATAGATTAGATGCATTATTAATAGTTCACATTTGATAGTGCTAGCCACCCTTACTTTTATCTCTTTCTATTCTAGGTAGTGAGCCCTTTGGAAATGAGTCACTAATAGTGAGCCTTTCTTCTTTTGAACAATGAGTCCACCAATTGTATCAAACCTTGTAACCAGTTACAATATCTATATTGTGAGCTAATCCTCACCATGGTTTTCTCCCTTTTTTTGGGGTTTCCACATAAATCTGGTGTTCTTGTGTTCTTTGATTTGATGCATACTTTCTATGTTCCTTTCCATTACTGTAAGTTTAATGTGATGCAATGAATGAATGTTTAAGTTAATACGAATATTGATTCACCCCCCTTTTAGTATTTCAGGTATTTAACAATTGGTATTATAGCTTGGTTCCTTCAATTTGCTTGACCACTAAGGTAGATCATAGAGTTGAACACATGACTACAAGGAAGTATCCTATTCCTCTAGAAGAAATTATCCCCAAAGGATTTACTGAAGAAGATTACATAGTGGACATGGAAGGAGAACTCAAGTCAGCTCTTGATGATTTGGATAAAGTAGAAGCTAAGAACATAGATCTAAAAAAGGATCTTGGTGATGTAGATGAGTACATTAAGAAGATGAGAGAGAAACTCAAGAAACCTACAAATAGAATCAAGGAAAAAATGAGAAGCTTAAGCAATCCAATGAGACTATCACCAGTCTAAAAGTGCAAGTTGAAGAAGGTAAAATAGTTGAAGACTTCCTAAATGTTAAACTGAAAGAAAAATATAAAGAATGTTCAAAGATTGAACAAGAGGTTGTGACATTGAGATCAAATCTTAAAAAAGAAAAGGTTCTAGAAGAAAAATTCAAAAAGAGCTCTATAATGCTTGATGAGATGATTGTAAATCAAAAGGCTTCTAAGGACAAAGAAGGATTAGGATTTGAGAAAGGTGAAAGTTCAAAGGTAGATCAAACTCCAAACAATGTTGTAAAAAGGAATGACAAGAAGAGAAACTTCTAGAAGGTTTGTAACCAGACAAAAGATTTCAAAAGTCCTCCTTGTTGTGCAGTTTTGCACACACGCCCCACTGAAAGTAGGGACCCTCTTTTTCTTTGGTTTTTGGTGTCTTTTGGCCTCTTGGTTTTAGTGGTTTCATCCTTTTGTGAGGTTTTGGGACCTTGGTCTTGCTTATCCTGGTCTTTGCATTGAGGTCGCACCCTTGAAACTTGTGTTTTTGTTGAGGTCTAGGTTTTTGGTTGAATTCGGGACTTTCCGGTTCCCACAGATTTTTTTCGGATCCTATTGGGGATCCTAGTGACGTTCGTTGGCGGTTCGGGGAACTTGTGACCACCTGGACATTCCGACTGGCCCGAATTTTTCCAGAATCCGTTCTGGCATCGAATTCCTAGTTTTCCTCAGGATGTTCTAGTGCTCTTGCCTTTGGTGTGACTTCGGATGGTCGCTAGGACTTCTTAGCATGATAGTTAACTCTCGGTGAACTGGGTGGATTCCGCAAAAATCCGGTCCACCCAGATTTTTCCAATTGTCTGTTTGACTTCACTTGATCTTGGTTGCTTAGATTGAATGGATGGATTAAATGATAAATGATGGTTTCTTGTCGCCTAATTGATGAATCTTATGATAATCATGTATTTCTTTTATTTGTACTGATGGTTTATTCATGGAGTGATGGTTTCACTTGGATAATCCATGTGGGTTGGATTTCCTTGAAAATCTACCTCGACTGGATTCTCTCGGACTGTCTCAATTTTCTGGATTTCTGAATTTTGATGCTTTATGATTTCTCTAATGTTCTTATCTGGATTTAAGGTTAACCTTCTGATGCAAGTGTTGTTGATAAGTATATTTTCATGAGGATCTTTGGGGAATGCAGGCCTGATCAAGTAAACAATAGCTGGAAAATCCAAGATTGACATAGGGGATCCTCATTTATTGGTGCGGAACGAGTTAGGTGGATATGAGGAGTATGATCCTTGCACGCTGGGTGGTTTATGGTCCAAGGATGTAACAGGGGACTGCATGGAAGGACAGATGGGCTCGTCGAGCATGGCAGCAACCGGGGGGAGTTCTTTTACGAATGTTCTCACAGGTGGAAATGTGTATTTCATGGCGGTAGGCAGGAATTTTTAGTTGTTTCTGCGATCATGTGTATATGCATTTTCCTTATCAGCGTGATTTTTGGGTTATCGGCATTATGTCTCGGCGAATTCTCTTGGTCTCACTGACTATTGCATTTGGGGGTGTCTATTGGCATGTGTTTTGGTTGTCAGGGAAATGTCTTACCGAGTTTTACATGTCTTACTGAGTTTTAATTAAGTGGTTATATCAGTGTGAGTTTGGTTCTTTGGTGGAGGGTCACAGCGAGTTCGAGGGTGTCTCACCGACCATGGCATGTAACGTGAACACTTCAGCCAAACGTAAACCGTATCAGCATATGGTCTCAATTAGTTTCTACTGTCTTGCCGACTTTGCGCATGTGGGAAATACACTTCGACATGAGTTCTATCTTCGACGAAAGGTCTTAGCGAATGGAACGGGTCTCACCAATATTACAACAATGGTCTGCATCGGTGTGAGGTTAATGATGTCTCAGTGAACGTAAGCAATTATGGGGTGACTTTTGGCATGACATTGTATCATCTATATGAGGTCCCCCCGACATCGGTATGTCTTGCCGATTGCTCGAGGTGATTTCTTTTTGGTGAGAAAATTTGGTGGTCATAGCGACATAGGGTCAAGGGGAATAACTCTCGGTGAAACATGATGCAATCTATGTGACGTATTCTCAAGGTCGAGGTGGTCACAGTGACAGGAGGTTATGCGAAAGGCTCTCGGTTAGACCAAATGAAATCTCTATGATATCTCCCTGACCCAAGTGAGCTATAGTGACTGTGAATAAAATAAAGTGCATTCAGGATGATTAGTGATTGAATTGCCTTCGGCATAGTGAATGAAATGTCTTGGCAACCATTCACTGGTAAACAATGAAATGCAAATCCTATGGCCGACGTGAATAATATTTGAAGACCATTGCAGACCGACATGAACTGAGCTCAAATCTTGTAGAGGGCCGATGTGGATAATGTTCATGCATTCAATGTGTGCCTCTTTTGAATTTCTCTTTGGGCCGACTCATGTGGATGATTTTATTTTTGTAAAATGTCTGGCTTGGCCGACATGTTCTGGGGAATTCTATAAATTGACATTTCTGCCCCATTTGTAAAGGGGGGGTTTTAGCTTGAGAGGGAGTTAGTTAGATAAATTTAGTAGTAGAATAGAGGTAGAAGCCAGTCAATTTTTGAGCAAGTGACAGAACAGAACACATGAATTGTTGCTTAAATTTGGTGATTCAATACAATTGCAGACATTGTGATTCTCTGGTGATCTCTTTTGTGTTGACTTATCTTGCATGGTTCCTATGATTCAATCTTTCAGATTGCTCAAAGTTATTAGATGTAGATTTAGATCCGATTCAATGATGTTCATGATTTAATGTTTGAAATGTTTGTAGCAATCTCTGGTCTATACTCCTAGTAACTATCTGATTGTAGTAGGCTGGTGAAGTCAACCTAGACCATTCATCTATTTGTGCTTAGTTCAATTGTGAATATATGTTCATGATCTAAAAATATTTAAAACCTTAGAAGATTGCACTGTTTCTGTAATATTGTAGATTTATCTTGGTCAAGCAAAGATTGGTTTCATTGGGATTGGTCCATTTCAAGTGTTTATCATTTGCATTGTTAGTCTTAGAAATAGTCTAGATTTGGAAATTTCTCTGAGCCCTTATCTCTTTTGCTGTTATTTTGAATCTGGGTTAGTCTAGGACTAAAAGCATCACTGTATTGTTGCATTTGATGAAAATTCCCTTCCAGCATTATTGATTTGTAAGGCCCCTTGTGATTTCCAGCATTTCACATATTATCTGAGTTGTTTGTGCATTGTCATGACCTGACACCCGAGAGACCTTGGGGTGATTTTAGCACTTGTTATTAAGAATTCACCTTTCAAGAGAGATAGAATATTATTTTATGTCTGAGTTGTTGTTGTGCAAAAAACACCATCAACAGATTGGCACTAGAAGGAGGGCTAAACAAGGAGACATAGCTGGAAGTTGAATGAGCCTTCATGTTGACAATTTGAGACATGACAGATCTCTAAATCTAAAAATACAAGCTCCAATTCAATATGGAAAAGCAGCGTTATGTTTTTAATAATGGAAACAGTCTTTAGATTGTTTTTTTTCAAATCTATAAGTCCCTGAATAGGAGGATAAATCAATGGAATGGCAAGGGTTTGTATCATTGTGCATTTTTAGACAAGTGTAGGCTTCATAATACCTGTAGACACAATGAGTTTGAATGCTTGACCTTTCTGGACAACCTTAAGATGGTCTTGCAAAGGAACCTTTTATGCAAAATCTATCAGAACCATTAGCCTCCTCAGATCTAGGGTTTATTGATGTTGCAGTTGAGACATTCACACAGATAGTTGAAGATCAACTTGGTGGTGGCAAGTGTTTACAGGATTTCCTTTCATCTAAATGGTGCAGAGTCCTTGATGCAACCCATTCGGAGTTCATCTGTCATTCATGTGGGGAAATTATCTTTAAAGTTGGAGAATACTTGGAGTGGAAAGGTGAGTTAAGTAAGGAATGCATTACAGAGAGGCCAACAAGTTTTCAATGCGGGGATGATGTTGCAACTGGTGTTGAGGTGACCTTGGAAAGAACTGAATATCAGGAGGACAAATCTGAGGCATGAAAGGTAGCAGAGGAATATTTAAGTGAAGAATCACTTATGGAGATCAAGGAGGATGCTCCTATGGAGGTTAGTCAAGTGTCTGAAAATGTAGCAAAAGCTGAGAAAGAGGTTCTCATACAAGCTCTTCCCTTTCAAGATAAGGACTTGATACAAACTAGATATAAATAGTTTGTTGCCAGGATTATAAGAGATTGGTCAAGCCTGAATTACTGTGCCTGCATAGAGGAGTTGTTATTACCAGCTTGGTGTAGGATACATGAGGAAGAGCATTCAGAATTCACATGTTTCTAGTGCTAGATAGTCATAAAGGAGGTGAAGGAACAAGTACAACTGCTCTTACATGCAAATGACACATCGACAGATACATCAAATAAGTCTCTAATTGAGGAATGTCAACTAGTTGCTGATGAATGTCTTGAAGAACATGAGGAAGCAATTGATGGCATGATCAATGTTCCTGATGACTGTGATCAAGAATCTGAGCCAATGCCAACGAACGATGAATTTAGGGAGTCTTCTCATTTATTAGATTCTATTTTTTCTTAGTTTATTGATGAATCTAGCATTAAGAATTCACAGATTTTAGGAATTAATGATGAGATAGCTAATATGGTTCATGCTGATGTGCAGGAAAGTTTAGATAATGTTGAAAATGAAAATGCTACAGTCAGTATTGGTTTGATCACATCCTTGAAGGTGAAAATATACTAGAAGATCATTCTGTGATACTTCTTGATGGGCATCCCACTGAGGAATATATTGTGCATAATGAAGCTTCTACATTCTCATCTCTAGTTCCTCATGGAGGCACTCAAATCAGTGAAAAAGGAATATTGCATCATCAATGGTGACCTCCTAATGACACTATGATCAACTCTTCACAAGTGCAGGATGATGAACACAACATTTAGTCTACAGGAATGCAAAATCAGGTTGTTTCTTTCCTTACTATGAATTTTGAAGCTTATCAATTTGATTATGGGAGTTTAGGAAAGGCAACTTGCATATGGGTCAAGCATGGTCCTGATGAGTTACCTCAGTTGCTGATTATTCCTAATCTTAACATAGAGTTTGCATGCTGCAATTTGGAGATTCATGTTGTTGAATATAAAGACAAGTTTGCATTTCTAAGGACTATTACCTTCACCTTACTACTTGTCCTTGCATTGATTAATGATATGGGAATGAATTTCAGTTCACCTTGTCTGATCATGAGCCACTTTGAGTCTCTCTGTGCATAATGTTGATTTGAATAAATGTAGCTTGCTCTGCTTTTCTTTTGCATTTGTCAGTTTTTTGTTTTCTTTAGGATAGATCGCTTTAGTTTAGATTGCTTTTTCTGGCTTTTGGTTTCCTTTTTGGTTTTGGTTTGGTTGTTGCTTTGCCTCTCTGGCTTGGGTTTCTCTGCATTCTGGTTGGGGAAGTGTCTTTCCTGCACAATAATTATTTATTATCTGGGACTGTTTTGAGTGTTTCATTGATGCACTTTAATCATGTGTCTTGAGTCAATGGTTGAGGTCTTTGTTATCATCATGTGGTCTGAATGTTTGATTTAAAGAGAATGGGTCATTGGTTTGATTTGAACTTGAAGTATTCTGAAATCCTATATCTCTTACACATCTTAAGAATCATGGGTTGCAGTCGGGTCCTTGTGAGGTCTTGTTGGGTGAAAAATCTTTTTTCTACTCTAGTACCATTATGGTTCTCATCCCTGAGTGTGAACTTCATTGTTCACTGGTTGAATAAAGTTGAGAAATACCAAAAGAAAGAGAAAAGAAAGTACTAAATAATATAAAAGAAAAATGCATTCAGCTTGTCAGGAGTATCTGAATATCTCTACTGGGGCTATGGATGCCTGGCTGGCAATAGACCTATGTTTAGGAGAATCACAATGATAACCTCGTCAGGGCTATGGACGCTTGACTGGCAATGAGGCTCTATCCTGGATGCTTATGGAGCTAGAATCTTTACGTAGCCTGACCTGACTGAGCTTGGTTTCTACAGTAGCTCAAGGAAGGAAATAAACTCACTTGCACACACTTGGATTTTCAGTCTATGGAAGTTTCAGTCTGCCTTTGGTCTTGATTTTCTTTAATCTTGCATTTTGATTTGTTTCCTTGATAGGGAGATTGAGACTAGAGATTCTGGGTTCATGATTCTCGTTCATCATCAAATGCTCTTGAGCATTTTCCCAGCGGAGTCGCCATTTGTTGTGCATTTTTGCACACACACCCCACTGAAAGTAGGGACCCTCTTTTGCTTTAGTTTTGGTGACTTTTGGCCTCTTGGTTTTAGTGGTTTCATCCTTTTGTGAGGTTTTGGGACCTTGGTCTTGCTTATCCTGGTCTTTGCATTGAGGTCGCACCCTTCAAACTTGTGTTTTTGTTGAGGTCCAAGTTTTTGGTTGAATCCGGGACTTTCTAGTTCCCACAGATTTTCCCGGATCCTATCGCGGATCCTAGTGACATTTGTTGGTAGTTCGGGGAACTTGTGACCACCGGGACATTCCGACTGGCCCATATAATTTTAGAATCTGTTCTGGCATCGTATTCCTGGTTTTCCTCAGGATGTTCTGGTGCTCTTGCCTTCGGTGTGACTTTGGATGGTCGCTAGGACTTCTTAGTGTGATGGTTAACTCTTAGCGAACTAGGTGGATTTCACATAAATCAGGTCCACCCAGATTTTTCCAGTTGTTTGTTTGACTTCACTTGATCTTGGTTGCTTGGATTGAATGGATGGATTAAATGATAAATGATGGTTACTTGTCGCCTAATTGATGAATCTTATGATAATCATGTATTTCTTTTGTCCATACTGCTGGTTTATTCATGGAGTGATGGTTTCACCTGGATAATCCGTCTGGGTTGGATTTCCCCAAAAATTCGCCTCGACTGGATTCTCTCAGACTATCTCAATTTTTTGGATTTCTGAATTTTGATGCTTTATGATTTCTCTAATGTTCTTATCTGGATTTAAGGTTAACCTTCTGATGCAAGTGTTGTTGATAAGTATATTTTCATGAGAATCTTTGGGGAATGCAGGCCCGATCAAGTAAACAATAGCTAGAAAATCCAAGATTGACATAGGGGATCCTCATTTATTGGTGTGGAATGAGTCAGGTGGATATGAGGAGTATGATCCCTGCACGCTGAGTGGTTTATGGTCCAAGGATGTAACAGGGGACTACATGGAAGGACATATGGGCTCGTTGAGCATGACAATAGCCCAGGGGAGTGCTTTTATGAATGTTCTCACAGGTGGAAACGTGTATTTCATGGTGGTCGGCAGGACTTCACAGTTGTTTCGGCGATCATGTGTATATGCATTTTCCTTATCGACGTGAGTTTTGGGTTATCAGAATTATGTCTTGGCGAATTCTCTTGGTCTCACCGATTGTTGCATTTGGGGGCATCTATCGGCATGTGTTTTGGTTGTCGGGGAAATGTCTTACTGAGTTTTACATGTCTTACCGAGTTTTAATTAAGTGGTTATATCAGTGTGAGTTTGGTTCTTCAGTGGAGGGTCACGGCGAGTTCGAGGGTGTCTCACCGACTGGCATGTAATGTGAACACTTTGGCCAAATGTAAACCATATTGGCATATGGTCTCAGCGAGTTTCTACTGTCTTGCCGACTTTGTGCATGTGGGAAATACACTTCGGCATGAGTTTTATCTTTAGCGAAAGGTCTTAGCGAATGGAACAGGTCTCACCAATATTACAACAATGGTCTGCATTGGCATGAGGTTAATAATGTCTCAGCAAACATAAGCAATTCTGGGGTGACATTCAGCATGACATTGTATCATCTATATGAGGTCCCCTCGACATCGGTATGTCTTGCCGATTGCTCGAGGTGATTTCTTTTTGGTGAGAAAATTTGGTGGTCACAGCGACATAGGGTTGAGGGGAATAACTCTTGGTGAAACATGATGCGATCTATGTGATGTCTTCTCAAGGTCGAGGTGGTCACAGTGACAGGAGTTTATGCAAAAGGCTCTCAGTCAGACCAAATGAAATCTCTATGATATCTCCTCGACCCAAGTGAGCTACAGTGATTGTGAATAAAAAAAAGTGCACGTAGGATGATTAGTGATTGAATTGCCTTCGGCATAGTGAATGAAATGTCTTGGCAACCATTCACTGATAAACAATGAAATGCAAATCCTGTGGCCGATGTGAATAATATTTGAAGACCATTGCAGGCCGACATGAACTGAGCTCAAATCTTGTAGAGGGTTGACGTGGATAATGTTCATGCATTCAATGTGTGCCTCTTTTGAATTTCTCTTTGGGCTGACTCGTGTGGATGATTTTATTTTTGTAAAATGTCTGGCTTGGTTGACATGTTCTAGGGAATTCTATAAATTGACATTTATGCCCCATTTGTAAAGGGGGGGTTTTAGCTTGAGAGGGAGTTAGTTAGATAAATTTAGCAGTAGAATAGAGGTAGGAGCCAGTCAATTTCTGAGCAAGTGACAAAACAGAACACAGGAATTGTTGCTAAAATTTGGTGATTCAATACAATTGCAAACATTGTGATTCTCTAGTGATCTCTTTTGTGTTGACTTATCTTGCATGGTTCTTCTGATTCAATCTTTCAGATTGCTCAAAGTTATTAGATGTAGATTTAGATCCAATTCAATGATGTTCATGATTTAATGCTTGAAATGTTTGTAGCAATCTCTGGTCTATACTCCCAGTAACTATCTAATTGTAGTAGGTTGGTGAAGTCAACCTAGACCATTCATCTATTTGTGCTTAGTTCGATTGTGAATATATGTTCATGATCTAAAAATATTTAAAACCTTAGAAGATTGCAATGTTTCTATAAGATTGTAGATTTATCTTGGTCAAGCAGAGATTGGTTTCATTGGGGTTGGTCCATTTCAAGTGTTTATCATTTGCATTGTTAGTCTTAGAAATAGTCTAGATTTAGAAATTTCTTTGAACCCTTATCTCTTTTGCTGTTATTTTGAATCTGGATTAGTCTAGGGTTGAAAGCATCACTGTATTGCTGCATTTGATGAAAATTCCCTTCCGGCATTGTTAATTTGTAAGGCCCCTTGTGATTACCAGCATTTCACATATTATCTAAGTTGTTTGTGCATTGTCATGACCTAACACCCGAGAGACCTTGGGGTGATTTTAGCACTTGTTGAGAATTCACCTTTCAAGAGAGATAGAATATTATTTTATGTCTAAGTTGTTGCTATGTATAAAACACCATCAACACTCCTATTAGACAACTAAATGCACAAAGCTACCAATATCAAAATACATAGTAGAAGAAACAAAATTAGGAAAGAGTTAGAAAATAATAAGAATTCATCAATGGGGTCATTGGTTGTTTTGTTGTTTTACAAAGACGATTTTAGTTCCCTTTGTTGGACCCATAGGCTAAATGATCTCATGGAAATAATTAAAAAAATTCATTCATTCATGGTGTATATATTTCCACAAGTGAAGAGATGGAGAAAATGTTATTGAAGTTGTAGCAAATGAGGTGGGTGAAAAAATGAAAAAAAAAAATTGTAAGTGGCTACCAAATTTGAACCTAGTGTTGAGAGTCCGTAGATAAAAATTTCACCATGAGTGCTTAGTGGATATCAAATCAAGGAAAATTAGAGCACAAGTAATCAGTGGGATGTCTTAATTGTAAAGTTATGTGAAATTGACATTTTGGTGAAGCGAAGATGTTTCATCTTTTATAAATTGTAAATATAAGATGGACAACTTTACTCATATGTTCTTTTGTTTTGGTCAAGTTTTAAGATAGTGTCATTTTAGTATTTAATAATATATAAAAATGTATTTGTGTAGAAATTGATAGAATCATGAAAACATCTTTTTATGAGTTATTTTTTATTTATTTGTATATTATACATCATTTCCTTTTATATATTAGATTGTGATTTATTTGTTTATTTTTAATTAGATTGTGGGGTTAGTTTTTATTTTTTAATAAAATTGTACATGCATCTATTAAAATTTAAAAGTATTTTTTTCAATTGTGAGTTAATTCTCTCTCAAAATTAAATAGATGTTTATTGGCTTGCATGTCAAATTGTTTGAATTGAGCACCTAGAGTGTCATATTAAAGACAATTTTTATGCCACTAATATTAACAATCACAATACAAAAATGCATGATAAGAATGGAAAGAGAAAGGAATAAAATAGGCTATTAATTATTATTAGCATGCATCACCATTTGCATGGATGGATACTATATCGACCTTTCATCATAAGCATCTTGCATGACTACATCTTTGTGTCTTGATCTGAAAGGAAACAATGGTATGGAGTACACTTCCTTCACTAATGAATAGGATCAAATACATTTAAATGAATCAAGCTCAATGCCCTAAAATATTTATGAGATCTAAAATTAAATTGAGTTTGATTTTGTACAACATATACATTTCTCACATTAATCAACTTCAAGGGTACAATTATTCAATACTTCAACATTTTTTTAATTTCTTAGAGTCTTTATGCTTTTCTCACCTATATGGTCCATTCTCTATTTCCATAATATTGTATTCTTTGTTTAAGAAACTTAATCTTAGAAGTAAGAGCTCACTTAGAGACCCAAAAACCATGTCCATCCAAAGTAGACAAGACACTCCTCTTTGTTTCTAGTTTGGATTGTGAAGGTGTTATTTTATAAATCCATTCACCATAAAAACAAAAAAATATTACATTGAATAGTGCATTCATCTAGCTAAACTAGAGTGTCCGCATGAACACCCTTAGTGAGAACAATATATCCTTAGTCCATCTTACACCCTTTAGTAGAGAAAACAATCTACACAGACACATCAATAAGTTTGCTAACTAATAGTAGGTTCCATACCAAACTTGGGATATGTAAAAAATTATTGATCCCCTTCACCTATCCATTATGGAATTTGATCAAGAATACCATAAACAATCATTATTAGATGAAAATAATAACCAGGATACTCTTTCCCTCCATCACATTCTTCATATTTTGAAAATCACTCTTGATGGTAAGTTATATGGAAGGAGGTTCTAGAGTCTATCAAGCATGCACCTTTGAATGCATGTGTTTCGACACATTTTCACTATCCTCTTGTGAAGGTATATCAAACTCATTATTTTTCTCATCCTTCTAGTCTCTTCTAAAGTGCTTAGCCTTGATATAGTTCCAACACATATCCTTAGACATTCTAGGATATTTGGATCTTGGATTTTCTTTTTCTTATCATTCTTGTCTTTCTTCTTCTATCTTCCATGAAGTAGGACCTGTTTAGTAGTGTAGTGTAGAAAAATGTATCCCTTTATATCTTTACACTTGTTTGGGCCTTCCCTGCTAAAATTCATCTTCTTTATGCCTTATTTGGTCCTATTCTGCATCCACAAGCCTTATTTAATGCATTTCTTTGAGGATAATCCTAACACCTATCTAATGACCAATCATAATTCATTTTTTTGGGTTGTCTATTCTATATTTAGTGACCTAGGACTCATATGCCACCTTGGGCACATGGTTCCCACCTAAGTTTTGGGGCTTGATCTTGAATTTTGTATAAAACTTAATATTTCTTGAAATTTGTATCCTAAGCTTAGGCTACTGGGACTCATACACCCCAACTGGCATATGAGTCCTGCTTTAGCTTGGACCTATTTTGAATTCAATTCTTGGCAGGATTTTATTCTCTTACATTTGATGTTGGCTTGTAGTGTTGTAATTTTGAGAAATTTGGCATAAACAAGTATAAATACAAGGTTATTTCACATATTTTCTCCTAGCAAGTTGATGAAAGCATTCCTACAACAAGTTTATGAGATAAAGAGTTTACAAGAGCATTCAAGAGCATTCAAGAGCTGATATTCAAGTATTTTGGAGCTATATTCAAGATTCAAGCATCATGTCAAAGTCATCATGCATCATGTGTGTTTTTGAGCTAACATTTGTGATGTAGGTTATTATGATTCAAGCAAGCATTCAAGTCAAGATTCATAGCATTCAATCAAGATTCAATATCTACATTCATGCTAGCCATTTCACATAAGTTTGCAACCTTTGTTACAAGGGTTTGGTGAGTTTCAACATAACATATTTGTTCATTCATCATTCATTCATTCAATTTCATTTCATTTCAAGGTTTTATTACCAAAACAAGGTTTGACCATGACAAACCCCTATCCATTAACAAAACAACATTTTTCTCTCCTCTACATGTGTGATTGCAGATCTAGGTGTTTTGAGGCTTGAAGATCCTTTCAAGAAAAAGTTGCAAGACTAAAGAAAGTTGTTAAAGTTGTCATCTTCATGGAAAGTTACCTACATGTCAAAATTCAAAGTTTCAAACGTGGAGATTAGATAAGAGAGAAGCTATAGAAGATCACTAGAGGATACCAGAGTTTTAGACAAACCCTAATATTGGGACTAAATCACCACCTTGGGCATATGAGTCCTAGTATACCACTTTTCAGTCATTTTATATAGATCCTGGTTTAGCAGTTGCAAATTCAAGATTAAGCCCAAAACCCTCAACTAGGATTAAATCATCCAACTTGGCATATGAGTCTGAGTGTGCATCAAAATTCATAATTTTAGGATTGTAGACCTTGTTTCAAGCATTTCCAATTTTCCAGGTGCCCCTCTATTCTTTCTCAATTTATTATTCAGATTTTAAGTTTCATATTCTAGGTCATATAGCTAGATTTGCATATCACTTGAATTTCCTTCTTTCTAATAACTTGCTTAGTGGTGAACCCCCCTTTTGTTTAATCACACCCAAGGAAACCATCCTAACCCTAGTCCATTCCTCAATTAGGTCAATTGGTTGAGGGATCTTGGTTTCCTTTAATGAACTAGAGTGAAATATGCCCTTATCCCTTGTGTTCCATCTCCTAAAAGGTGGAGCACACTGTTTCTTTGTGTTCATTTTGGCAAACCTAGCCTTTAGACACCTTATTTCTAATTTAGAGTGCATTAGAGTCCTAGATCTAGCTTACATTAACTTTGCATTAGTTCTTGCATTAGTTAATTTGCATTTAGGGCTTCTAAATATTGCATTAGTGAAAGTTCATATAGGTTGCATTTTTGCATCTTGCATCATTGAATTTCATTTGAAATATGTAATTGCACATAGTCAATGCTACATACAAACTAAAAACCTTAACATTCACTCAAAATTTGCTAAATTTAGTGTAAAAACCCTAATTTGGGACTCATATGCTCCTCTAGATGATTTAGTCTTGATATAGGTTGTTTTACCTGATTTCTAGGAATTTTTTGTTGATTTTTTTCAACATTTGAACCCTTCAAAACCCTAATTGGGACTCATACACCCCTTTGGGAAATTTAGTCCTGTGTCAGATCTGAAAATACTTCACAACATTAAAAACCTTGTTTTTGTGCTTCTGTTTACTGTTGTTAGATTTCTATTTTAGATTACTGAGTTTTTGTTTCATTCATTTCATTAGATCTAGCTTAATTAGGTTTCATTTCAAGTGCATTTGTAAACATAAGAATTGGACTTAAAGAATATCATTTATCTTGTGTTCATTGCATTTATCTTGCATTCACTGATTTTCCCTTGCATGAGCTTTACAACTTGGTGTCCTATTGCTAATACTATAGTGAGACATAGTTTGAGACTCATGTCATCCCGCGATAGCACACTCATCATGGATCGAGTGGGTTATCTAACTCTTTCACTCAGTGGTGACACTAGTTCACTAGGTATGGACCATACCCTTAACAACTGTCTACCTTCAAGTAGCATGATAACTGTTGAAATAATGGTTGCTAGTGTTCCTCAAGAAAACATAATCCAAACCCATGAATAGTTAGCAAACCTACAACATCAAGTGAGAACTGAAAAACATTTCCAACACTACTATTCCTACTATAGATAACACACACTGCATGATTGAAAGTGAACAAGGAGTAGAACTTGTGTGTAACCTAGCTCAAATTTTTGGGAAACATCTTACCTCAATGACTAGTTGTGCTCAAAATTTGAACAATGTCCAAAGTTAAGGAGGAATCCAAATTCCTCCTCCTACAACCATTTCCTCTATTCCTACCTATACCAACCATCAAGTTACAACAATGATGCAACCTACTAGTTTAATGTCTTTCCTACCTTGGGTATTTCTACTAGCAATCCTAATACCTTTGTGGCATCTCACATCATATCTCCTACCACTTTACCTCTCATAAGTATTCCATTCACTTCCCTCTCAAACACATATACACCTCCACCATATTCACCTCCACCTCAAAATACAACTAATGATGCCATCCTTAATCAAATCTTGCAAAATGTTTCATCCCTTCAAAAGAAAATTTCCACCATAAACAAAAATCAAAATGGCCAACCATCATACTATGTCAAAAGCAATCCATTATCCTTGGAGATATTGAGAACGTCAATACCACAAGGTATAGAGATTCCTAGGTTTGAGAAATATGAAGGGAACGAAGACCCTTCTAATTATGTTTCAGCTTATACCACCTTATGCAGTGATTTTTTCCTTGAGGATAAGCTCTTGGCTAAGCTTTTCCCTAGGTCCTTGAAATCTACCACTTTAGAATGGTTTTCCTCATTACTGAAAAACTCAATTCATTCATTCAATGAAATTTTTGAGGCCTTTATCAACCATTTCCATGTGCACATGAATCCTAAGATGAAATTAGTTGATTTGATGAGATATAAGCAAAAGGATGATGAAAAGGTTACTGACTTTATTTCACACTACCCCTCACTTTATTCCCAAATTGACGTAAAGATTCATGATCCTCACCTTCAACAGATGTTCATTGAGAACTTGCAAACTAAGATACAAGATAAGCTTGGAATGATGAAATTCCCTTCCTTTGTACACTTATGTACTGCCCTTTGTGATCATCAAAACTCGATTAGTAGTCGTGAAACAAAACCCACCTCTAGCCATCCTGAAAAGTCCAAATTTGCAAACCAAAATAATTACCAACCTTTTAGGAAATAGAATAAAGGTTTCCTTCAACTAAATCTCACTCAACCAACCCAACATGTTGATATTCAAGTGGTTGCTATAAAGAAGACAAGTCCTTTTACATTTGGGGATTCGGCTAGAAAATTTACTCCCCTACCCGATACCCTCCATAATACAATGTTACATCTTCTATAATAGAGAATGATCTCCTTACCTCTTGTTAAAACTCCCGATCCTAATAAGCCTTTACCTATGAACTTTAGATCAAATTCTTATTGTCATTATCACCGAAAAAATGGATATGATACAAAACATTGTAAGCGTCTTAAACATCTTATACAAGACCTCATTGATTCTAGTCGACTTCAAATTGGAGGTGTTAATGATCAAGGAAATAAGTCCATTGCCACTCCCAACCAGAATTTGCAAATCTTTACCAACCCTATGTCGAATAATAATATTTCATTTTTCAAAGCTAGTGAAACAAAGAAGAATGATGTGTTGAATGTTGGCATGAATGATGACAACATGGATACTATTGAACAAGGTCCTATAGATGCTATTCAACAAAGTCTTATGGATGATATGGTTGGATTGATCGAAATTCTACCTCATAAGGGCTGAAATAAAAAGCCTCTTGAAATTGCCTTCTCATCCAAGGATATAATTATAAATGCACTGAATTGTGCTCTTTACATAGCCAACAGAATAAATGGGATATTAATTGATCCCATCTTTGGAGATAATGTGATCACTGAAGAATTCTTACTTTTTCATGAAGTCTATCAAGAAACATATGATAAACCAAAAGCATGGATAAAAATGCATAATGGTTTCACTTTCCCTATAATGGGATCGATCACCCTTCCTTTTAAAATTGGACCGAAATAATTAGATGTCTCATTCTCCATCATCTTGACGTCAGATCAATTTCATGTGAAGATTGGTTATCCATGGCTAGGCTACATGGAAGCCATCCCATTGGCCATGCATAAATGTTTAAATTTTCCCTTTGACAATGAAATATTTACTGTGCACCATAGCGGCTTTAATCCTGTTTCTTTCTATGGGAACTTTGCATTGGATTTCTTTTGGCCTGAGCCTATGGAACCTATTAAACCTCGTGAGGACTTATTTTTCAAATCCTACCAAAAGTTTAAGGAAAAGTGCATAGAAAAACCATCCCTTAGAAACATGCCACAACCCACGATTGAGCCTACTATCCTTGACGAAACTATGATTGAACCAAAAGAAATTCCAAATAACCAAGAACAACCTAAGATAGATCCTTTGCCTATCTCCTACAAATGACCAAGAGGCAACCAAAAAAATTATGTTATGCCACCTAAGATAAAAAAAAAAAGTTTACAAAGCTAAAGAGAAAGTGGTTGAATAGCCTCCTATGGTTCCTTCCATTTCTCCCCTTAGGGAAGAAAAGAAACCTATGGTTGATAAACCCGCTCCTACACAAACATAACTTGGAAATTGTACTAAAATAAATAGAAATGCTAGATAGTGTAGGCATAGATGTCATGCGATTTCTTGAAGGTTAAATGAAGAAAAAAACAAACAAAATCAACATCCAAAATTAAGTGAAGCAATACACGAAGAGCCTCCCTCTTCACCATAACAAAATGATCCTATATTGTAACCATAACAAGAGCTAAATCCTTCTTTAGACATTATCATTCGACCTCCCATTGTGATTAACTCAAATGATGATGATGAGATTGCTAAAATCATTGAAGAAGTGCATAATGAATTGAATACATTGTTTTCCTCTTCTATGAGCTCAAATGATAATTCTCCTAAGAAGAGTTTTGAACTTGGTGCTTCCCCTAGTTTGACACTTGTTGTTGTCCCTTTGGCTGGTTGTCCACCTTCGGTATACAATGAACAAGATTGGGATGTAGACAACCTGCTAATAGGTTGAATAGCATGTGCCTTAATAGTCTTGTCTTTATTTTATTTTTCATGTTTATTTTATGTGATTGCATGTGTGTAATGTGATCTCCTTGTAATGTTTTGTTTGATATATCTCTCTCTTTGTGAATTCCTCTATTTGTATCTACATTCTTCTCTATATCATAAACCTTTATCTTTTTCATTTGTCTTGTGTTTTCCTTTTGGGGATGACGTAAGGTGTTGAGACAGTTAGGTCTCTTCCATGTTGACCCAAAAGCTTTTCTTTGTTCTCATTCTCTTTGTGTCATTCTTCTCGATCCATGAGTATTTGGGGAATGATGACATTTCTGAGCTCTCTAAAAATATTGTAGCAAAGACATGCTGACCCCGAATTCATGGATCCCTTTTGTGATTTTGGGATTTCATTTTGGGGCAGCCCCTTTTCATGATGTAGCTTGATTTGGAAACATATGACTTGGCATAGGGCTTTCCAAATAAGCTCTCATGTCTTCTTTATTGTTAGTGTTTATCATTTCCTACTTTAAATTAATTGCTCACATGGTGTTTAGAAATTTCTTTAAAGTGGGGGCATACATTGGCATTATTCTTTTGCAACTCATGTTTCATTTTGTAGTCTTCTTACTTCATGTGATGCGTCTTTCACTTTATGGTGACATTGGGTGTGATTTCCTTCAATAGCGTGATCTCTCTTAGCATATTATATTCCTCCTAGTGGCTTGATGTGACACAATCCATCCCCTAAGGTGTGAATCTTCTATTCTTCAATTGGTCCTCTCTTGGAGACATTACACACAATGTTCCCTAAGTTAAGACCTTACATGAACAAAGAAAAATTCCTTTGAATGTACCTTACAATGCTTTTGCATATACAATATATGTTATATGGCCACCTTGTGTAACACACTTTGCTTTCCTGTGGTTCCATCTTGTTTGTTCGTGGGTGTCAAGCATATGAAATTTTTTCTTACCTCATGAATTACTATTTTTCAGATTGTGTGGCACCTTATCAAATTTATCAGGAGGTATAGCTTTGGTGTGGTTACCATATGGGAGCCAAACTTAGGCGTGACTTTCCCATAGCAACTTACTTGTCTGTGTGAGCACATACCGATCATGTGCATATGTGTCTCATTAGGGGCTCACCTAGTGGACAGTGTAACGTTTCACTAGCCCTTGTGAGCATGCATTTGGTTTGCATAGTGGACATTGTGTTCCACTTGTAAATTTTTTTTGGACAAACAACTTAGATCTGATCCACATCATGTTCGACAAATGGTCAATGCTTGATACAACCCCCTTCTTTATTTTTCTTTCTTCTTTATGTCTTTGGCAATGTATGCTTGTACGTTGTTGTTCCTCCTTACATTATTTAAATGTGTGTTCTTTTGTGCATATATTTGTTTGCCATAGGATCTTGATCATTGTCATCCTATCTCACTAGCATTGGTACACTCAGACCCCTCTTGATGTGAGTTTGTCTACTTTAGTGTAAGTTTGAGGAAAGTTCCTCCTTTCACTAAATTGGGAGCTAAATGTAGTGTAGAAAAATGAATCCCTTTACATTTTCACACTTTTTTGGGCCCTCCTTGCTAAATTGGGCTTCTTTATGCCTTATTTGGTCCTATTTTGCATCCACAAGCCTTATTTAGTGCATTTATCTAAGGATAATCCTGACACCTATCTAATGACCAATCATAATTCATGATTTTGGGTTGTGTGTTCCATATTTAATGATCTAGGACTCATATGCCACCTTGGGCGTATGGGTCCTATCTAAGTTTTAGGGTCTGATCCTGAATTTTGCATAGAACTTAATATTTCTTGAAATTTGTGTCCCAAGCTCAGGCTATTGGGACTCATACGCCCCAACTGGCATATGAGCCTTACTTTAGCTTGGAACTATTTTGAATTCAATTCTGTGTGAGATTTTTTTCTCTTAGATTTGATTTCAGCTTGTAGTGTTGTAATTTCAAGAAATTTGGCATAAACAAGTATAAATAAAAGGTTATTTCACATATTTTCTCCTAGCAAGTTTATGAGATCAAGAGTTTTCAAGAGCATTCAAGAGTTGATTATCAAGTATTTTGGAGCTATATTCAAGATTCAAGCATAATGTCAAAGTCATCATGCATCATGTGTGTTTTTGAGCTAACATTTGTGATGTAGGTTCTTATGATTTAGGAAAGCATTCAAGTCAAGATTCATAACATCAATCAAGAGTCAAGATCTACATTCATTCTAGCCATTTCACATAAGTTTATAGCCATTGTTTCAAGGGTTTGGTGAGTTGTGTTCACTTTTCAACATAGACGACACACAAGTGTGATGCCTCTCTTGAAAGGTGAGAATCTGCAATTGAGTTTTAGAAAATCACCCCAAGGTCTCTTGGGTGTTATGTCATGATAGTGTAAGAACAACTCAGTTGATTGTTGTGATTTACTGATAATCATAAGGGGGCCTTTAAGATTCACTAAGCTTGGAGAAATTTGGATCTACAAATAGAGTTTCATAAAGTTGTGAAGTGGATGAATAGTTGCTGCTAGTTCAAAACAAGCAGCTAAAACTCCTTCTTGCTCATCAAATTTGGCTTTACAATGATGTTGGAAATTTGTTTTAACTTCAAATTTCAAAGAAATGGAAAAAGGGAAAAAGGGTTAGAAGTTTCCTAGACCTGCAACTAATGATGAATAGTAACAATGGAGGATGCTACAGTGGACAAACTTCCTAAACTAAGTTCCACATAACCAAGGACAATCCACAGTCTCATGAAACTAGTGCAATCTTCAAAGGATAATTGTATATTTTTAGACTGTTCATTCACCTTTAAAGAATGAATAAAAATTGGACTTAAGTACAACAATATAAACAATGCTTAGACTAACTTTACACAATTGTTTATCATCAATAAACAACAAAAAGTGTGATCTGGAAATGCATCGAACACAACAACATACATTCACCATTAAAGAATAGAATAAACCACTAACTGAAAGTAACTTAAAACTTGAAACAACAAAGCTAAAATCTACTACTTGGAAATAGAATCATGCACACATGAGAGTAATACACAAGAAACCATCAAAACAATGATTTTATCATATATTTTTTGCATCAACATGTCTTTACAACAACTCATCTCTCCCTTTGAAAATTAGAGGATGCCTCTATTTATAGTGTTCAAAAAGTGAAATGAATGGACAAGATTCACTTACAATGAGTGGTCAAGATTCATTTTCACCTAGGGTTTCACCTACCCCTAATATATTACAATATAAAATAGACCCTTTGTCTTTTCCCTATTTTGTCTTCTAGTCTATTTTTTCTTTTAGCTACATCCAACTTTTTGAGCTACTTCAACAAGTATTCATCATCAATGATGGGCTTCCCAGCCTCCTTTTGTGTTCTTGGGTATTCCACAAACTTATCAATCATAGCTATGAGTTTCTTTTCCTCGAAGAGCTCAAACTTGAGGATTTGAAAATCTATCTTCTTGAATCTTTTAGTAATTTGATCCTAGTGTTTGGTGCACTTGGGCGTAGCCTTGATAACCTGCTCTGATTGAGTGAAGACCCTCACAACAAAATCCATAAAATTCAGTGATATTGTGTCACTAGATACCTGTTCCATTTTCTTATGAAATAATGGTTTGATCTTTTCCAGATCTAGTTCTAGAGCTATCATCTCATAGTTTGTCATCATCTTCAGATAATCTTTGCTATCTATTTGGTGTTCTGTAACCCATTCATGATCAATCTCCAATTCATGCAAGGCCTTTTCCAGAATTTCTTTTATGTAATTGAGGTTCATTTTCCATGTCTCGACTAGCCAATGATCTTCTTTTGGTAGCCCCAACTCCTTTTCCCATGTTTTATGGGAGAGATTAACAATACTCTCTAGCTTCAGATAGGTGATCCAATACAACTTGGGGAAATCCTAGCAGGTATTTATCTTTTCCTCTACTTGTTTCTACAAACCTAGAAATTTATTATACATCTTGACTGCATGTTGGATTCCCATGTCATCATTGTAAATCACCCTATGGAGCAAGTCTGCAGTAGACTTGGTCCAATTCTTCATCTTTTCCATCTTATTTATCTCTTTCTTGGAGAGGAGAGCAGGCGTAGATGATTCCGCTAGGGTTTCTTCCCCCATCAATGCCCATTGTTGGATGTAGGTAGTGGGGTCTACCACCTATGCCTTCAACTCTTCCTTGGTAGACTGGTCCTTATTCATTTGTTGGATGATAGTGGATATTGATCCTTGAAGGTCATCCAACTTTTTCTCATGAGTCGCTGGGCCCAGATTAATAGTGGATATATGGTAGTCCTGGCCTTGGATGGTGCTCGAATCCTTATCTGTTGTTGGAGTGGCAATTTGTAGTGTTTGAGATCTGGAAGAATCAACCATGATGTGGGATAAAATCTTTGGATTCTTCTCCTTGCAAGTTCTTGTCTAGGCCCTAGCCAAAATTACCTCCAGTCGGGCCTTAGGATCAATGACCACTAGAGCCTTCTTCTTCAATTGTCGTTCTAGCCATTCAGGGACCTATGTTTGATGCTTCAGTGATTCATGATCACCTTCCTTTTCTTTTTCCTTTTGAGGAAAATCCTCTTCATCACTAAGAGCCTCTTCATCATTATTTTTGTCCTTGTTTAGCTCCTTTTCTTGTGTGGTATTTCCTGTATCAAGCTTGGTAGAGGCTACATCAACAACATTTTCCTCTTGTGGCATTCTCTCTTTATCTTCTTCATGTTTATCCTAGACATTGGGTTCCGGCTAAGTGCCCTTATCTTGTGCATATCCTTTTCTTTATCCTTCTCTCCCTCCCTTTATATAGGTACGTCTTCTTGTATCACTCCCTCATCTTGGCCAGTCCATGGAGGCTCTTCAAGTATCTCCACATCAACATCTATCTCCCTTTTCTCTCCTTCAGAGCGATGCTCATTGGGGCTTGCTTCTTTATCCTCCTCCTGATCAAAGGTCTCAACTTCATAATATTCATCAAGTTTGTCGTCACCCTCCTCTTCAGACCTTTGTGACCCTTCTTCATCAGAAGCCACCTTGTTGATTTTTATGCTCAACCCACCTTCAAGATGCTCAAAATAATCATCCTCTTTGGAGTCCTCCCATTCATCATCAATTCCTTTTACAACCTTCTTAGTTTTCTTTGCACTGAGCCTCTCCATTTCCACAAAAATCTACATTATGTCCTCCATTTTTGGTGGCTCGGTTGGTGGTGGGGAAGAGGAAGAGTGATAACAAGCTGAGCCATTAATACTTGGAATTTGGGGTCAAGGATTACCCCAAAGAGCTCAATTGACACATTCTGCATGTATGTTGTGAAAGCTTGTGATAAAGTGGGTGATGCCATAGATGTTGATGACATGGATGGTGATAGAGTGGAAAAAGTAGTTAGTGAAGGGTGGGAGCAAGTAGGATGATAGTGGAGAACTAGTAAAGGAGGAAGAGTCCAATACCATCACTAGAGCAGTTGGTGAGGTAGAGGTGAGGTGGATTGATATTTCAACAGCAGGCAGAGATTAGATGAGAAAAGATTTAGGAGTGGATAATGGAGGAGTGGTGATGGCAGTAGTAGTAGCAAGAGAGGAAGTGGTGGGTGGTGAGCGAGGATGCTTAGTTTCTTCCTCTTCTTGAATAGTTGGAATTTCAAGCACAAATGTCTTGTCCTCTTTGCCTTCTTTGATGATTGGCCTTTTGTTGCCTTCCTAGAATACACCTTTTGTTCGGGCCTGCGTTCAGGTGCATCCTTCCTCTTCTTGGATCAAGTGACAGGAGGGGATTTGGGAGCTTTGCCTGATGAAACCATAGCCACACCCGTGTCTATTTCACTTTCAATGTTATCTTCAAGTTCCCCATAGGCGAGCTCTACAACTTTTTCTTTTAGTTGAGTTTCTTTCCCATCCACCCATTTCGTAGTTCTATGTTCATCCTCATGTAATGCCACATTTGGACCTCCTTGTCATCTTTATAATTCTCCCAGAAGTCTTCAACATGAGGGCAGTGGGAATATTGTCTTCCAACTTGTTTCCTCAACTTACTACGAGTATCCAAACTTCCTCTGCTTGTGTGCATGTCCAAATGGTACTCTGCCAATTCCTTTTTTGAGTATTCAGTACATTGGGCAATAGGAAAAGAGTACATTACTTGCCCAAATGTGAGGGGATATGGGAACCCCACTTGATTCTTGTCACTTAAAAATGTATGGGCAGTCTATAGTACTGAGTAAGCTCCAAAATAATAATCTAATCATTGGGGTAGTGTGGAAATCTGTAGGGTTTTCCCGAGAACCCCTCTGCATGGATGTAGGATGTAGGTAAACTTTGGGAACTAGATAAATAGATATCCAAAACCCTTGATTACTACCTTAGCATACTGTGTCACACTTCTTTCAAGCTCTCCCCCCAAGAGTCTAATTATATGCCTGATTAATGCATCATTCACTCTTCTATATTCCCACTTGAAATTTCGGTACTGTAATTGAGGATAGAAGTCGTATACTTTAAGTTCTCCTCTCTTGGAACCTTATTTGCATTGCCTCATTTTTCTATTATCCATGTTTGATTGATTGTGCATTTGCACCCAAGAGGATCTAGTTGCCAAACCTTTTGAGAAAACTCATTTTTTTTTTCCTCCATCTGTTTGAAGGTCAAAATGCCAAATGATTTGCTGATAGACTTATTAAATAGGTCCACTAATACCCTCCCATATTTAGCAACTATTTTCTTGGTACTAGCATGGTAGCATTCTTGGTAGGCCAGTACTAACTCTAGAGGGATCAACGCAGGAGGGAAATCAAATTCCTTTGCAAGGCCACTTTCCTTTATCTTTTGGGCATCCTCTGTGGTGGGGTTGACCATCACCCTCTATTTGAATTCTTCAATGTTCACATGTCTGAGGTTAGTTTCAGAGACCACACCCTAGTTGGACGTGAGCTTAGAGGTGCACTCCACCCCATGAAATTGGTACTTCATTTTCTCTCTCTTCTTTTCCCTTTGGGGTTCTTGTAAGATTCTTTCCTTTATTATCTTTTCCCAGGGGCTTCCCTGATGATCCCTTAGTAGATTCCATAAATCCTACACCCAAAAGATGTAGGAAGTGCTTTTACATATAGAAGTGACAAATGTCAGTTAAATCCTATAAACTCAGTGTTAGATGCATTCGTATACCTCCAAGAGACCATGATAACCATCCTAATTTTCCATTTGAAGTTCATTCAAGAAATTTACAAAGATGCAGGCCTAGAAGTGCAGGTTTCCCCTCTGCAGAAGTTGTTATGAAGAAATCCATTAAGGAACGATGTTGGAGCCATGGAATCCCATAGACGACTGCCCGAAGGATAATTTCCACATGGCATGTTTGATAGGAAAATTTCCCATGGAATGATTAGGCACACGTAAAAATTGGTGACAAGGTGCTTGAGGCTGTTAGATTAGACTTTGGTGCATTTGTGGGTTCAAGGGTGTCATGGGGGAAAAAATACACCAAGGTTAAGTTATTAAACAATAGAATGAGGTAGATGACATTCTACATATAGAGTTCCATATGGTAGAACCCACATGGCTATTTTCTTTCTTGGGTTCACTTAACTTTCCTAAGTTGGGACTCATGGAGCTAAACAGTGTGGAGGCTGCATGCCAGATTGATGTTAGATTGATGGAGTTAAAAAAACAACAAAAAGGTTGACGTTCTCCCACATGGTAGAACCCGCATCATGCTTATCCTTAGTTAATTTAGTTGTGAACCTTTTGATGTGCAGGAGATGGGTAGTGGAAGGTCATCAAGGCTTTACCATTAAATAGTGGCTTTGACATGGAAAAGCTCTAACCACAATGGCCTGTAGGGGTGAACTTGCTAGAGAGATTTTCCCAGAAGTTCTAAACTTGCGTATTTTAGTTGGACAAGGCGTTGGTGGGCTCCGGGTCTGCCTGGTGGAGGGACAGGTTTGTTTCACCGTTAAGTGATGGCTTCAGAGCAACGGACCTCCATAGGCAGTGACTTGCAGAGGTGGACCTGCAATCATTTTCTAACTCACAACTTTGTTGGCAACTTGAAGTTTGTGTTTGGGAAAATAAGGCCTTTGGAACCTGCATAATGGAAGGGTGCATGTATTATGTCCTTAATTAATAGTGACACAGGGATGACTTCCATCAAGATGTGGCTCACATGGGTGGGTCTATCAAGAATTCTAACTTAGTCTCTATTAATTTGATTGCTTAACACTAGTAATGACGATGTTAGCCACGGGGTTCATTGGTGGGAATGTCAAGGGATTTTAGCTGCTAAGGAATGACGCTTGTGATATGAACTTCCCATAGCATAATCTCGTGGGGGGAACCCACATAGTGCTTAAAGTGTTAGCGATTTTCCTAAGGTCACTCAAACTTCAAGCTTAATATGAATGTGGGATGGAGAGAGCGGGCGACTATAGGGGTCGCGTCATCTTTTGCGGTGGTGGAGGGATGAAATATTGCGAGAAATCCGGTGAAAACCCCAAGAAAATCTCTCATTTTAATAGGGTGTGAATGTAGAGATAAGGCACATAGAACCCCTAGCATCTACTTCAAATTTTATTCTGAGATTGGGTTTTAAAGGGTGAAACTAGGGTTTGGTAGATGCAAACTTTAAATAACTAAAACCCTAGCTACAAAATTACCTTGACAGTTTGAATGCTTAACAAAGAAAATCAACGTGGATTCATACCTTTAGAGGGTAGTAGAAACTAAAGAAAATCAAGCTTGAATCCTCTGGGGAACTTGACATGCACATGAGTCTCTTTCTCTCTTTTTAAATTCAAAATGCAAGGTGAAAATGACAGCGGGGATGCAGTCTATTTATAAGCCACCTGCCATTAATGGCAATAGTTAAATGTAGGTATGACTAGGGTGGGGTTGGTAGGGTTGTGGAAACTCATGCCAGAATGGATGCTCAGGGAAGACCAAATGGCTAAGGTGGGTGCAGGGCCCGCCATGTGGGCAGACACAATAGGAAGGCTGCAAAATAGAGGTAAAACTTGGATGGTGACTCACACACGAAGACCCATAGTTACGGATCTGCTAGAGCTGATGGACGTGATAGTGAAAGGCAAGAGGAATCCCACAACTCAAGTCCCATAGATGTTAAAGAATTAGTGAAATTTGGGGTAGGTGATTTGGTCAAAATGAATTTGATGACTTGAAGGCATATGACCAATTTTAAGCTTAGAAATAGGGGCATGTAAAATGAGAAAAAAAAACAAAAAAACTTGTTGAGAGTAGAAATGGAAAGAGAGGGTCCCCGGTCCAAATGGGGTGTGTGTGATATAGGCACAAAAAATGGAAACTCTACTAGGAGAATGCTACCGAGTTTTCCAAGGGTAAGGATTCATCTAGAACTCAAAATCTCTGGTTTCGCAGACCAAAAATAGGTATCCTCAAATGAACTAAAGGCCTTAAAGGAGGGAATAATCCTCAGTTGAATTGAGTCACAAAATATCTTAGAAGTATGTGCAATGAATTCATTCCCCTCTTTTAGAGACTATAGAGAACAACAAACAATCTTCCAAGGCAAGTTACGTAAGTTATCTAACCCCAAAATTAACCTGGTCATTGCTTTGCTACAAGTCAGATGTCCATAGCCCCGACAAAGTTGTCTTTCTAATCCACATGAACATTGATCTATTGCCAATTGAGCATCCATAGCCCCTATAGAGTTTCTCTCACACCCACATAGTTGTCTATTTTTTAATATTTTATTTTCTTTGTTTTCTTTTCTTTGATATTTCTTTTGATACACTTTTGCTCAACTATATAAGAAATGAAGCTCATAGTGGGTTTGGAGATCACAGTGGTCACTGGAGTAGACTTAATATTTTTCACTTGCCAAGGTGTCATGATGACTATCATATGGCTCATCTAGAATGTTTAAAGTGTATATCATGTCTATTCTAAGATAAACGTTACGATATTCAATCAAGGGTTGCATCCTAGGTCAAACCAGAACTCAAGTGAGGAAACCCGCTTCACAGAAGTGGATAGAAACCCATGGTAACTGATGAAGAATTATCCAAGGAATGAAATGAGCACACAAAAAAGTGGGCCCTTTATCAAGGCCAAGCACAACCACCGCATCAAGATCGAACAATGCTCTCAGCAAAACGATGACTGAGAAAGCAAACAAAAGCAAAGAAAAAGAAAAACAACAAACAAAAGACCTACCCTAACTATGCATAGCTATATACAATCGGTGAGCTTAGACAGCTCAGGCAAGGAAATAATGCTTGAGGTACTACTTTTTGATTGGCAATGGGACATCCTCTCCAGTGAGTGTCTTAAGATGAAAGGCATTATTTCCCAAAATCTCAAAAATCTAAAAGGGGCCAAGCCAGAGCTTGTCAATTTTTTCATGTCCCCCTTTCTTTTCATGGGCCTTGTCCCAATATAGGACCAAATCTTCAATTCTAAAGGCCTTAAATTTGGCTCTACGGTCAAACCATCTCTTAACTATGCCCTGATGTTTGGAAAAATTGTCTATTGCTTGGTTGCAGACTTCTTTCAAATGGAGTAGCTTAGCTAAGTGACCTTCATTGCATTCTCCCCCCTCATATTAGGCGTTGATGAGTTGAAGTGTAGGAATATTGAGGTGCACTAGGAAAACAAGCTTTAGGCCATAAACGAGGAAAAATAGTGAATTTCCTAGGGCTACCTTATGGCGAGTGTGATCTACCCATAGAGCAAAACGCAACTGGGTATGCCAATCTTTCGGGTTCTTGTTGAGCAGTTTTTGTATGACGATCAACAAATTTTTATTCTTGGATTCAACTAGGCCTTTCCCTTGGGGATAATAATTGGATGAAAATTTGAGGACAATCCCATAGTCAAATGCCCAATTGACAAATTTGAGGGAATAAAATGCATGACCATTTTCATAGAAAAGAGAAAAGGGACAACCAAAATGATTTACAATAAATATTTCAAGGAAATTAACCACTACTTTAGATGTATATTTCCTATAAGCAATTGCTTTAGTCCATCTAGTGTAATAATCAGAAGTGGTTAGAATATACTTGTGGCCTATAGAGGATGATGGGTTTATCAGACCAATAAAATCAAGCCCCCACTCAGTGAAGAGACTTACCTCAGCGATTGATTATAGTGGAACAACATCGTACCTTTTGTTGGTGGTAGCAGTCTAGTAGACATGAAAAACCTTGACGTGGTTATGGGCATCTTTGAATAGGTTTGGCCAGTAATACCTAGCCTATAGGATCTGATGGGATATTGAGGGGCTAGATCCATGGCTAGTTCCACATTTATCATGAAACTCTTTTAACACTTGGGCTGCTTCAACTTTTCCTAGGCATTTGAGGTAAACTCCCTCATGATTCCTTTTGTATAATATGGCTCCTTGCAACATGTAGCTATTTCTTTTCAATCTCAAGGGGCATTTTTGGATTCCCTAGAACCATGATGGACACTTGTTATTCAATAGGTAGTAGATGATGTCATCATACCATTCATCTGGGAAAACAACCTCCAAGTGATATTGTTGCACTATGAGCTTAGGTTCCATTTTTTCCATTGTGCGAGTGGCGACTTTTCCTCAGACCATCTTCATGGGCTGAATCTCCATGTCATATTCCTATAGCAGTGTAACCCATTTTTCTCTTCTTTCCCCTGATTGATTTTGCATCAACAATGTCTTAACAGCTGGATCTGGGATAATGGAAAACACTTTATTCCTTAGAACATAGTGCTTGAACTTCTTAACTCCACATACCAAAGCATATACTTGCTTTTCAACATTGTGATAACACAACTCAACATCCTTCATTGGAGAATTCATAAAAGCAATTGATTGTTCATTCCCTTCATCATCTTTCTACATTAACATGTTGGTGCATGAGTGATCCAAAGCAAAGGAGTAAATGTAGAAAGGTTTTAGGTAATCTGGGATGAACAACACTAGAGCGTCTGTAATGGCCTGCTTTATTCCATCAAAAGCTTGTTTACCTTCCTACATCCACTCCACTTTAGCATCTTTTTTTAGCATGGTATTTGATGCAAGCAAGGTGGTCCAAACTCTCTTCCCAACTCAAAATGACCAATCTCAATAAGAAAACAACTCTAGTATAACACAAGTCCTTCAACCTAACTCCAACACACCCCTTAAGGCTTGTAGCCCTCAACCATCAATCAATGAAGATATCTTTTAGTGATGGTCATACAGAGGCCTAACAAACCTCATAAAGGCTCACCACAGACTCCCAAACAACATACCAAAATATCCCATAGGTTTTCTTTGAATCAAGCTTGAGAACCATTAAACTGCCTTGCTCGAAGGCTACTCAATTAGCCCTATTTTCCAAAGGAGGTACCCTTTAAACAATTGAAAAACACCCTAAACCCCTAGAAAGTCTTAAATTGTGACACTAAACATTAGTTTCCACAATTATTTCTTAGGTTTAGGACCTCTAAGGCAATGGTCCAAAAAACCCTCCATTTCCTTGCAAAAGACCTAGGGTTTATTGGAACTCACATGACCTGGGCTTTTCAGACTTCAAAATTTCATCCAAAAGACTCTAAATGGTCTTCACAAACTCACAAGACCAACATATGAGAAACTATTTAACTCTCTTCAAAACCCTCTATTGACACACCATTCTCATATGGAAAACATGCACTTTTTAACCCTAGGGTGTCACCAAATCATACAATATCAACTCCCTTGCCTCCAAAAACATTAGAACACCTATCCTACCATCAAATGAGTCATTCCACCAAGAAAAAGATTAATATAGTAGGTAGAATGACCATTACTTGATTTTATTCCTATCAAAAACCTTAACTCTAAGAAAATAGGGCTACTTTAGAAAACCAGTGATATCTCCTACCAAATTCAAAGTTATACACTCAAAATGGAATAAAATGAATGGTGACACATGTATCTTCAGAACACAAATGAATTCATAGAATTTACAAGACTGTACAGATTGTACAGAAGGAATAAAGTTCAAAAACCATAGAAAATAACATAGAAAACTAACTTCCCAATGCCCATAACCATTTTTTGAATTCCATGACCTTTCAAATTCCCTAAGTGTTGCAACTTGACAATTTTTTATTTTAACACCATTTACAACTTTGTTTTTGCAAATTTCACATATTTTGACACCTAAGACACTAAACCCATCTAATTACATATTAAATGGTCTTGATAGACCTTATTTAGCTTAATAGACTCAAAATATCCCCATACTAACCACTTAAGAACCATTCCTAATGACTCATTACAAAAGAAGTTGGTCTTATGGACCTTATTGAGACAAAAGCTCATCAAAACCTAGAGCCTACTTGGTATGATCTTAAATTGAAAAAAGTTGTTTAATGGTGCTCTTGCACTGTACACCCCAACTTGGAACTTTTCCAAGTCCCTTGGAAAGATTGAAGTGGTCTACCTTCCTTTGTATTCTTCATTACTTTTTCCTTCACACTTGCCTTTAACATTTCCACTTTGCATTATTTTACCACTGTCATGGGCATCCTTATCAATGTATTCACTTGTTCCATGCTCCACTCTGTCAAACATTACTATGGGGTTTCTTTCCTCTCTACCATCATCAAACTCTGTTATTACTTCACCTTGTACATTTGCACTCAAGCCTTTGCCAACTATCATCATCTTCCTCTGTCCTTCATGCACAAATTCTTGCTCAGTACCTTTCCTCACATCATTGTTCCCTATGATAGCCTTACAAAGGTCTGCACATATGCATTTAATGGTCCTTTTCAAACCTACACATGCCTTACTTACTATCCTATCAACATCAAAAACCTTTATTTTCTTGTTCATTGCCTTACCATTCACACATATTGTTGTTTCAACATAACTAGGTTGTCTTTTCACATGTCCCATCACCACAGGGCACATAATTGTCCCAATCAATATGCTCTCACTTTTTCCTTGTACTCCACACTTGCTCTTGTTTGTACCAACCCGAGACACCATTCCCTAGTCGTTTCTTTTCCACCCCAAAACATTCTTCTTCCTTTTTGTCTTCACATTCCATTTATCCTTCCTATTCTCTATCTTGACTGTATCAGACTTAGACATGGCTGCAAATTTCATACTCTCACCTTCCTCATTGTTCACATATTCTTTTCTCCCTACCATTATAATCTCACCTTGCTCACTTACCTCTTCAACTAGTGGGGTTAGAACAAATTTCTTCCATCCTTTTCAATGTGATAAGAGTTTTGTCTTCCATGGTAAACTGCAGATCTATCAAATTGCCAGGGTCTCCCAAGCAAAACATGGCAACAACTCATAGGTAAAATGTCACACACAAATTTATCTCTATAGGGAACAATTTGTAACTCCACAATAGCTTGTTCATTCACCATCATGGTTTGTTTTTCACTGACCCAAGACACCTTGTATGGTTTTTGTTTAGGTACCCTTTCCAAATGAAAAATTTCAACCATATCACTAGAGACCATATTGTCAATACATCCAGAATCCACAATTACTTTACATACCTTATCTTTGCTTCTAGAAGAAGTCCTGAACAAGGCTCTCCTCTAAATTTTCTCTTTCTCCCTGTATGTCTTCAAATTTTTTCTTCTCATCATCAACATCTCTCCAACTTTAGGAGAAGCACAAAGAGTATTGGAACTTGAGCTTTCAGCTTCATCCTTATAAGCAATTTGGGCTTTCCTTTTGGATTTCCTTTCTCCTCCACTTGATGTGGTTCCTCTCTTCTCAAGGAACTTGAAGGAAAGGTGACCAAACTCACCATGTTTATAACATCTTCCTAAAAACTCATTGAAATATCTCCTTTTCCTAAAGCTTGTTCTTCCACCTCTCCATCCACCTCTTGATTCAAGAGCTTGCTCTTTACCCTTATCAACATCTTCAAGGTCTTCTTTGGGTTCTCTTGGTGTTGAAGATGTACCTCTGCCCCTATCCTCTTCCTCTTGTTGTTTTTTCTTGTCTCCTCTTGAGTTTCTCTTCTGCTCTAATTGCCATTTGAAAACTTGTTCCACAATCTTTGGTGCCAAAAAATTGATTTCATCTTGAATGTTATATCTTAGGCCATTAAGATATCTAGCTACTCTTTCCTCCTCATCCTCCTCATGCTTAGTTCTTATACTTAGCCTATAAAGTTCTTTAGTATATGTTTGCACATCTTATTCTTTTTTCCTAAGATTTTGTAATCTTTTCAGTAACTGAACATTATAATCACAAGGAAGGAACTTACCTTTCAATTTTTCTATCATTCTCTTCCATGAAGTGATCATATTCTTGCATTTTCTCTCCCTTTCATCTTGCATAAAGTTCCACCACAACAAAGCATGTCCTTTCAATTTGGTTTTGGCCTTCCTCACTTTGTGCTCTTCATCAATCTCTTCACTATCAAAGTAGTTCTCTAAATCCCTTATCCAATCCTAATGCAGAGGGTCTAGGACTTTGAAGGAACACAAAGATTTCAAGGATTAAATTGATGCAATTTCTAACCCCCTTCCAAGCACCCTAATGGAGACAAGGCTTAATGATGGACTAATCACTTGTAGGCTCCCTTTATGGACCCAAACCCTTGGAACACCCTTAAGAGACTTAAGCAAACTTGTCTTGAACTTTCACAAAGCCCCAAACCTCTGTCTCCAACAAAACCTACTTTTTGCACCTTAAGTAGCCTTCTAGCCCAATTAGGCCTCTAGCGAAGGATTTTAGAATTTTCTCTCAAACTTTCCAAAAGAACCTCCAATATAATGGTTGATTAAGTTGTGTTCTATGATGACAAGAAACATGTCCAAACCCTGATTGCACTTTCTTTAGACAATCCCTTCCAAAACTTGTTGTTTCCTCAAAAACTAGGCCTAATTAGCCCTTTTTTCCAAAGAAACCCCTCTCTAACTTTATCCCCTAATTAAGAAACTTTCAAAAGTGTCTCAAATTTTCTCAAAACCAAGGATTTTCAAGGTCCTAGCCTTCTATGACACCTCTAAGATCCCTGATCACAAAACCCTCCATAAAATGTCTCAAAACTAGGGCTTCTTGGATCTTGGCTTTGCACACACTTCCAAAACTTGTTTATTGACCATAAACCATTAGGAAAACATATTTAGCCTATTCCAACTCAAAAAAATACCCCTCCTTCAGGTAGATCTACTGCTATACCCTATCCTCCATATTCATGCTCTTTCCACTATCAAACTTTGGTGTACACCCTAGGATTCCTCTTTTCTGCACATTAACTAGTTAGATTTGTATGATACAAGTTAATCATGATCCATTTCATTGGTCTCAGTCACATTTCCCATGAAATTTATCATTCATCCATGAAAAACCCTCAAAACTAGTGTAAATTTTGTGTTTCCTTGAGGACAGTCATTGTATTATACAAGAAATTGATTCCTATTGTCTTTCAGAGCATACAAAGGTTTAAAATAATGTAAATACAAGTCCTTAAGCCATTAAAATGAATCAAACTTCAATAGGAATCAATAGACCATAAAAAAGAACATAAAAGAATGCAAAACTGTAGTTTTACTGCTTTTTCCTGAGAACAGTCCGTACAACACTTGCTCTAAATGATCAACCTCTATAAAAATGACTTCTATAGATTTTTATCACCCTTCCCCAACTTCTAAAACCTTTTGGGGTTGATTAGGTTACATAAAATTGATTAAAAATCCTAAACACTAGTTACCCGCCCAAAGTGGAATTGCAAAAAATTGAATTTCCAATCTTGAAATTTATTAAAATCTACCACCTAAAAACTATTGGATCTTCAATATCCAACCTTATTTGACCTAATTAAAGCATTAGATTACTAATTAAACCCCTAGAACATGAAAATTCCATTTACATTGAAATTTGGTCCTAGGGTCCTTATCAGGACCCTTAGGACAATTGACTCTCTTAACACATTTATCCTTTGCAAATGCCATTATAGGATTTAAAAGGTCATAGTTGATGTTTTGATATGATGGATAGGTCCTCCTGACCCCTGCACTCTCCTGGCTCTTGAACTGACTCCTAATGAGCTTGGGTGCTCCTGCACCAAATCCAAGAGCTCTTCTCCATCTATTTTTCCCCCATACATAGGAACATTCATTTTTCTATGTCTATCTTTCTTCATAGCCTTCAAAAGCTTCATCATCTTTACATCATTTGGATCCATCTCTTCCTCTTCACTGGAAGTCTCTTCTTCTTTTGTATCACTCTCATCCAAATCCACTCCTATTTTTTTATTTCAATGCAACCATCTCTCTTCTCAATGCTTCTATTTCTTTGGCCTGCTCATCAATTCTTCTTGTAACTAAACTTCCTTTAGGAGGAATCTTGATAGTAGTTCCTCTTCACCATCTAACCTACAAAAACCAACCAAAACACCAACAAAAGGGATCTATTAACTGGGATTTGATACCACCTGATGCAAGCAAGGTAGTCCAAACTCTCTTCCCAACTCAAAATGACCAATCCCAATCAGAAAACAACTCTAGTATGACACAAGTCCTTCAACCTAACTCCAACACACCCCTTAAGGCTTGTAGCCCTCAATCACCAATAAATGAAGATATCTTTTAGTGATGGCCATACAGAGGCCTAAAAAACTTCATAAAGGCTCACCATAGATTCCCAAACAACATACCAAAATATCCCATAGGGTTTCTTTGACTCAACCCTAAGAACCATTAAACTTTCCTGCTCCAAGGCTACTCAATTAGCCCTATTTTCTAAAGGATGTACCACTTAAACACTTGAAAAACACCCTAAACCCTTGGGAAGTCTTAAATTGTGACATAAAACATTAGATTCCACAATTATTTCTTAGGTTTAGGACCTCTACGACGTTGGTCTAGAAAACCCTCTATTTCCTTGCAAAAGAACTAGGGTTTATTGGAACTCACATGACCTGGGATTCTCAGACTTCAAAATTGCATCCAAAAGAATCTAAATGGTCTACACAAACTCACAAGACCAACATATGAGCAATTATTTAACTCTCTTCAAAACCCTCTATTGACACACCATTCTCATATGGAAAACATGCACTTTTTAACCCTAGGGTGTCATCAAATCATACAATATCAACTCCCCTACCTCTAAAAAAATTAGAACACCTATCCTACCATCATATGATTCATTCCACTGAGCAATAGATGAAGACAATAGGTGGAATGACCATTACTTGATTTTATTCCTATCAAAACCCTTAACTCTGAGAAAACAGGGCTACTTTAGAAAACCAGTGATATCTCTTGCCAAATTCAAATTTATACACTCAAAATGGAATCAAATGAATGGTAATACATGTATCTTCAAAACAAAAATGAATTCAAAGCATTTACAATACTGTACGGACTGTATAGAAGGAGTAAAGTTCAAAAAACATAGAAAATAACAGAGAAAACGCTATTTTTTTAATTTGATTCCATAATACAAACTTCAACAACCTCATGGTTGAGCCTTTTGAGGATTTAAATACATTTTTGAATCAAATTATAACTTCCCAATTCCCATAACCACTTTTTGAATTCCATGACCTTTCAAATTCCCTAAGTGTTGCAATTTGACAATTTTTTATTTTAACACCATTTACAACTTTGTTTTTGCAACTTTCACATATTTTGACACCTAAGACACTAAACACATCTAATTAAATATTAAATGGTCTTGATAGACCTTATTTAGCTTAATAGAATCAAAAAATCCCCACACTAACGACTTAAGAACCATTCCTAATGGCTCATTACAAAAGAAGTTGGTCTTATGGGCCTTATGGAGACAAAAACTCATCAAAACCAAGAGCCTACTTGGTATGATCTTAAATTGACAAAATTTGTTTAATGGTGCTCCTGCACCATATTCAATGGCTTAACAATTTTTGCAAACCCTATGATGAATTTCCCAATGAAATTAATCTTCACAAAGAAGGAATTCATTTCCTTTTTGCTACCTCAGGGTTGGATTTTTAGAATATCCTATATGTGCTTCATATTTATGGAGATTCCCTTTTTTGAAATCATGTTTTATAGTATTTTTCCCTCGATCACTTCGAAGATGTTTTTCTTGGGATTCGATGAGATGCCAAACTCTCTACATCTTTGGAACACTTTACAAAGGTCAAAGATATGGTCTTCCCTTTTCTTTGAGAACACTATGAGATTATCCATATATATGATGATGGACTTTCCAGTGAGATATTTGGATGCTATGTCCATGGCATGCTAAAATTTTGCATCTGCATTGATCAATTTGAATGAAATCCTTTTGTATGAAAACATTCCCCACTTTGTGGTGAATGTCATTTTATGTCTATCTTCATATTGCACCACCACTTGGTTATACCTTGAGTAGTTGTCAAGAAATGACATCATTTACAAACCATTTACTATATGTAGCACTTCATCCAGTGAGGGCACCCGATATTTGTCCTTCTCAAAAGCTCTGTTCAGGTTCCTAAAATCCACACACAATCTGGTTTCCCCATTTTTCTTTTTGACTGGGACCAAGCTGGCCACCCATGTGGAGTGTTCAATAGGAAAAATAATTCTAGCTAAAAGCAACTTCTACAGTTCCTTGAAAATAATGGGTTCTAGCATTGCATTAATTGGGCATTGACGCTACCAGAAGGGTCTCACATATGGTTTGAGGGGGATGGTATGAGTAATAATTGACGTGTAATATGTTTTAAGGTCTTCATTTCCTAAGTAATCACATCGTGAAAGGTGTGTAGGAAATTAACAATTTCTTTTCTCTCCTTTGGGGTGCACACTTTACCAATGAAAACATTTTAAACCTCCTATGTAGTACCCATGTTGTGGGCATCACATTGATTATCTATTGACACCTTCTTAGTCTTCTGATCTTGATCTCTAATGTGATCTAAATCAAATATCCTCTCTAGCTAAACTATGCCTCGAGGTATTGTGTTGGTATTTAAATTGATTACTCCCTCAATATCAAGCTCAACTTCCTCTGACTCTACTTCATCAATAATTTTGGAAGTAATTACATATGATCTAGTGATGAAGTCTAGGATATGCTTGTCATCATTAAATACTTGAAAATGAGTGACATTGTTCAGAATTGATGGAGTAGAGGTGAGCTCTACAGGAAACTTCTTTAAGCAAGTCAAGGATAAGGAATGAAGGGTGCTGGTTGCTTGGGCTAAGGCATCAACGGTCTGATGTTTTCTTTGAGGGATTAGCTGAATATTGAATGCATCTAAGCCCTCTATGAGATCCCATACCCTATGCCTATATTTTTCTAACCTTTTATCATGACAGAAGTATAGTTTCTTAACTTTTTTGACAACCAATTTAGAGTCACCAAAGACTTGCAACATTTTGACCTTCTTTCTCAACACCATTAGTAATCCATGAACCAATTCTTCATATTTCACTACATTATTAGTGCAATAAAATTGTAATCTATGGGCAACGAAATATGTCTTACCTATAGGACTGATGAGCTTGAAGCTTGCTCCTACTCCTTGCTTGGACTTGGACCCATCAAAGCATAATGTCCAAAACTTGGAGGGACTCTTGCCTTTGAAGTTGATGGAGTAGACATCTTCTCTTGGTTGCACTTCTGCCTCTATATCTTTAGGTTGTTGCTTGTACTCAGGCTAGCCTTGAACTTGTTGTCTTTCCATTCCCTCTCTTGGGGCGACGCACCCTTTGATGTGTTCCACCATTGTTTGGAATAGGTATCATTCAAATTTGGAATGAGTTACAATGTGCATTTTGCACCAGCTAGGAAATAATAATTCTATAAAACCCATCTTGGCTCCTAGATCAAGCTAGTCTTGCACACACTTTTGCATGAATTCTTGAAAGCCTTAAAGCGACCTAAGGTGGCCATCCTCTTGGAATTCTTCATCCTTGAACTCAATCAACACTTTCATGCTATTAGGAAGGGGAGCCAAATTGGTAGGGGCATTACATAGCACAAGGACCTCTTCCATACCTCCTTCTTGAAACTCTTTGTCATCTTGATAGGTGACAAGAAAATAATTTCCTAATTCCATTTCTGCAAATAACACTTCATTTGTATTGTTGTACTCAGTAATCATGAATTTCATCTAAGGCTCATGCTCAATGTGGATTTGATTAGTGAGCCCCTTCCAAGGTAGCCATAGATGTGAATAGTCAGTTGTAGCATAGCCATTCAAGGCTTGGGTGAAATCTCTTTCAAATATGATACCATAGGTGTCTGGGATGTCAAGAACCTAAATTTCAATCACTTGCTGCACCCTTGGATCAACTATATTTTGCATGGGGATCCTATTCATCTCCCCTACAATGTTCACCTTGATCTTGTAGAGTTGGGTTTCCTTACATCTAGATGGATTTGGGGTTATCCCTAGTGCTTGGAATACTGCAAATAGGATGACATTGGCCGATGCTCCTGAATCTAGCAAGAAATTATGTAAATTCTTGCCAAATATGCAAATGGCCAATAGGAAAGGAGGCGTTTCCAATCTCCCTTGGAACAACCCTATAGAAACATTAGCTTGAGCTACTTGAGCCTTGTCCTTATCACTATATTTATCCTTTGTTTTCACCTAAGTTTTCTCCTTGGTTGGAGGTTTGTCCAAAGGCTAACTTTTGTTAGTTTGCTGATTTAGGGGCTGATCAGGCTTCTTTCCTAAGATTTACCTAATCATAGGCTCATTGTTGGAGGTATCAAATGAAACTATCTTTTCGGGTACCTCCTGAGTTGGTTTTGATGGGTCGGCTCCATTTAGTGACCTAAAGAAGGCATTTGTGATAGCAGTTACCCTTAGCAATTCAAAGGCTGACAAACTCACTTTGACTTTCTTTAGTTCTTCTGCTACATATTCCCCCATTTGTTCAACTTCTACCTCAGAGGAACTGCATTGGGGAACATTGGTAGGTTGGTTTTGAGTTGGATTGGGCTATCTGTTCATATTGAATTATTGAGTAGGCACTTTAGGATAGGTCAGATTATTGTTGGTATTAGAATCAGGTGGGGTATTAAAATTATTGGGAGAGGTAGAGGTTGTGAAAGGACCACCAACCTATGTATTTCTTAAGTTGTAAGGAGTCAGTCTTTGGTGGAACATATGAACCTCATCCTCATGCTGCTCTTCCTCATCTATGGGGCCATTATCTAATTAATCAAATAGTTGAGATAGGGAGCTCTCGTTGCTTACCTCTTTCACTTCTCCTTCCTTGGCTGCAGTTTCATTCTCAGGTGAGTTGTTGTCACCTTACAAAAAAGGACTTGGTTAACCACCAACACCGAAGAATCATATGGTTGTAATGGAATGATGTCTCTACAACTTGTGCCATCAACAACATTCTGGACCTCTACTTGAAATATCTTTGAAGTCATTTGGAACTCCAGGAAATCCAACTTAGAATGCCTATTCATCTTATGGATTCTACACCATCCAGATAATGCAACTTTAGCTAAGTAGATTCCACTTGCTAGTTTTTCTGCATCACTTGGTTGGTCAAGGGGTGTGGGAATGCCTCCATTGTTTGGCCTAGTGTTCCAAGTTCTATTTTTCATTTGTGACGACCTTCTTTCAAAGTTATACCCTAAATTATGAACTCTTTCATAATTCTATCTAGAAGATGCACCAGAATCACGATTTTCTTGATTGAGGTTCACTTGAATGCTCCTTTGAGAAGCCTGTAGTTGGTTGTTTTGGTTCCTTAGATGGATAATCTTGGTAGATAGCTTCTTCACTAATTCAATCAACTCATCAATCCAATCCTTCTCTGTATTAGTTTGAGGAGGCACTGAGTTCTGAAGAAAAATGGGCTGTGATAAAGGTTGATTTTGTTTGGTAGCCGAGAACTCATAGTTCTATAAGTATGAGGGAACTTGAGGTTTTTGAGCATAAGCCTGTTGTTGCGGGGCCTACAAGTAGTTTGGCATTGATAAAGTTTGATTTATTGGCTTCCTTGGATGTGGCACAATCAGTAGCTGAGGAACTTGGTTCATTATAGGTGTTTAGTGAGCCAAGGCATGAGTGAGACCTTGGATTTGAGTTGGGTCAGTGGCTGGTCCCAATGAGGGTAACATACCTGCAATATCCTGTCTCAAGTTTGTACTTGCTTTCACTGCTTCTGTATATGCATCTACCAATCTTGTAGGCAGTTGATGCATCCTCTTAACTAAGGTAGACATAAGTTTATATAGGGAAGCATAGTACACCAACCTAATTGAAGGATCATCAACTACATAGGGTGGCTAAAGTTTCATGTAAGCCCTGTGAAATTGATCATTGAATGAACTGATAGACTCATTGAATTCTCTCCTTATAGACATGAATTGCTAATATAGTTCTGTGGGACTAATAGGGACCTTGAATTTCTGTAGGAATGTGTTCTTCATTTGATCCCAAGAAGTTACAAAGCCTGAAGGTAGATGGATGTACCAATAAAATGCTTCACCCCACAATGAGTAGGGGGAGATCCTACATGCCATGTCTTCCTATTCAATCTTCATATCCTTTAATGTTGTTTGGAAGATCTTGATGTTTTCTTCTTCTATCCTCTACTGATCATGTGGGTGAAACTTGGTGTAGAAGCCTTATGGACTCTTTGGCATATCGTGATAATCATTGAAAGACAGTGGGGATGGATTATTTCCCAACCAAGCCATTTGGGGAGGTGGAGGTGGTAATGGATGTGTTGCAACTTGGGGTTGAAGTGGGGCATTTGTTGGGACAACACCTTGTGAGTGGAGTGTGGGAGTGAGGATATCACTTTGGAAGTGGGAGGTGAAAGGGGAAAATGTTGTTTGGGGTGAAGAGGAAGATGTAGATGAAGGGGTGGAAGGAGTTGGAGGAGATGGAGGTCAAATGGGTGGGTTTGAAGCTGATGATTCCCCTTTCTTCACTCTCCTAGCCTTAGTAGGGGGTGGTAGCTCTTGGAATTCTTCCTTGTCTAGTGTGGACTTAAGTATTCTATGAAACCTTTGAGGGGAGAAAGACATAATTCGATCTAGCTTAGCTTGGCCCTCCTTCTAGCACCAGTTCTTTTGATGGGTGTTTTTTCACTTCTCAACATAGAAAACACTAAAGTTGGATGCCTCTCTTGAAAGGTGAGAATCTACAACTGAGTTTTAGAAAATCACTCCAAGGTCTCTCAGGTGTTAGGTCATGACTGTGCAAGAACAATATAGTTAATTGTTGTGATTTGCTTGTAATCACAAGGGGGCATTTATGGTTTTCTAAGCTTGGAGGAATTTGGATCTGAAAATGGAGTTTCATAAAGTTTAGAAGTGGATGAACAATTTCTGCAAGTTCAAAATAGCAAGCTAAAACTCCTTCTTTCTCATCTTATTTGGCTTTACAATGATGCTTGAACTTTGTTTTAACTTCAAATTTCAAAGAAATGGAAAAAGGGAAAAAGGATAAGAAGTTTCCTAGACCCACAACTAATGATGAATAATAACAATGGAGGATGCTATAGTGGAAAAAATTCCTAAAACTAAGATCCACATAACTAGGGACAACCCATAGTCTCATGAAACTAGTGCAATCTTCAAAGTATCATTGCAGATTTTTAGACTGTTCATTCACCTTTAAAGCATGAATAACAATTGAACATAAGTGCAACAATATAAACAATGCTCAAACTAAATTTACACAATAGTTTATCATCAATAAACAACACAAGGTGTGAGCTAGAAATACATCGAACACAACAACATACATCCACCATTAAAGTACAACATAAACTACTAACTAAAAGTAACTTAAAACTTGAAACAACAAAGCTAAAATCTACTACTTGGAGATAGAATCATGCACACATGAGAGCAATACACAAGAAACCATCAAAACAATTCTTTTCTCATATATTTTTGCAGCAACATGTCTTTACAACAACTCATCTCTCCCTTTGAAAATGAGAGGATGCCCCTATTTATAGTTTTCAAAATGTGAAATCAATGGACAAGATTCATTTACAATGAGTGGTCAAGATTTATTTTCACTTAGGGTTTCACCTACCCCAAATATATTACAATATAAAATAGACCCTTTTTTTTTCTCTATTTTGTCTTCTAGTCTATTTTGTCTTTTAGCTGCATCCAACTGTTTGAGCTACTTCAACAAGTATTCATCATCAATGATGGGCTTCCCAACCTCCTTTTGCGTTGTTGCATATTCCACAAACTTGTCAATCGTGGCTACGAGTTTCTTTTCCTTAGAGAGCTCGAACTTGAGGATATAAAAAGCTATCTTCTTGAATCTTTCAGTAATTTGATCCTAGTGTTTGGTGCACTTGGGAATAGCATTGATAACCTACTTTGATTGAGTGAAGACCCTTGCAGAAAAATCCATAAAATACGGTGACAACATGTCGCTAGCTCCTAGTTCAATTTTCTTATGAAATAATGGCTTGATCTTTTTTGGATCTAGTTCCAAAGCTGGAATCTCATAGTCTGTCATTATCTTTAGATAATCCCCACCATCCATCTTGTGCTCTGCAACCCATTCATGATCAAGCTCCAATTCATGCAAGGCCTTTTCTAGACTTTCTTTCCTATAATCGAGGTTCATTTTCCATGTCTCGACGAGCCAATGATCTTATTTTGGCAACCCTAGCTCCTTTTCCCATGTTTCTTGAGAGAGCTTAAGGATACTCTCTAGCTTTAGATAGGTGATCTAATATAGCTTGGGGAATTCCTAGTAGGTATTCATCATTTCCTCTACTTGTTTCTGCAAACCTCAAAATTTATTATACATCTTAACTGTATGTCAGATGCCCATGTTGCCATTGTATATCACCCTTTGGAGCTAGTCTATAGTAGACTTGGTCCAATTGTTCATCTTTTCCATGTTATTTATCTCTTCCTTAGAGAGGAGAGTAGGCGTAGATGATTCTACTAGGGTTTCTTCCTCTGTTGATGTCCATTGTTGGATGTAGGTAGTAAGGTTTGCTACCTATGCCATCAACTCTTACTTGATGGAATGGTCCTTATTCATTTTTTGGATGATAGTGGACACTAGTCCTTGAAGGTCATCCATCTTTTGCTTACGAGTTGTTGAGCCTAGATTAATAGTGGATATATGGTAGTCCTAGCCCTAGATGGTGCTTGCATCCTTATATGTTGCTAGAGTGGAAATTTCTAGTGCCAGAGATCCAAAAGCATTGACCATGAGGTGGGATCAGATCTTTGGCTTCTCCTTGTGAGTTCTTTTCTGGGACCTATTGGTGTGTGTTTTGTACATTTTTTGAACACATGCAATGCATAGATGCATCACCTCTCTTGAAAGGAAACCTCCAACGAGAAAGTCACCGAAAATTTCCCCAAGGTCTCTCGGGTGTCAGGTCATGACTTGCATGGAATTCCTTAGTCGATGTTTGATGTGATTTTGCTAGTAATCACAGGGTGGACTTATGTAGCTGGATGCATAGTGGATCTTAAATTTTGAAGTTTCTGAGATGGGAGTTATGGTGCAATTTGTTGTAGGTTCAAACAACATTCTAAAACTTTAGTGTTTTCTTTAAGTTTGGATTTACAATGTGCAATGAACCTTAGCATGAGCTATTTCTTAAAAAAAAAGAAAAAGAGCAGGGAAGAGAGAAGGTTCCTAGATCTACAACAAACTATGAATAGTAATCTTGGAGTTCTTGCCGTGGACAACTTCCTTCAAACAAAATTTCACTTAACCAAAACAGTCTCATGAAATTTGTGCTATCTTCTAAGGCCTGCAAATATTTCACCATTCATTCACCATATATATGCATGAACAAATATAAAACTATGGACCAGCTTTGAATTCAGGCCCAGGCTAACTTAGCACAACTATTTACCAATGGCAAACAGCAAAAAGCATGGGCAAGGAAGGCATCTACACAACAACAATTTTCACAACTATAGAACAACATTACTAAAATCTACTCAAGCAATTTAAATATAACTTAAAACAACAATGAAAATCTAAATAAAGCATCTAACAAAGGAGATTGAATCATGAAACATGTGAAGAATTCAGAAAATGCACCAAGTCAATGTATTTTCATTATAAATTTTAGAAGCATGTCTATACAACAACTCAACTCCCTTTGGAAATGAGAGGAGACCCCTTATTTCTAGTGCCCAAAAAGTAGAACGAATGGCCAAGATTCACTACAAATAGGGTTCTACCTACCCCCAATATATTACAATTTAAAAATATAGTTTTATCCATATCCCTATTTCATCATCTAGTAACAACACTGTAGCATTTTGTATTTTGTTGATTGCTCTTTTTGTTGTAGCTATTCCTTTAGGAGCTCTTCACTCATAATAGGGTTGCCTTCCTGCTTCTTCAAAGCTGCATATGCCATGAATTTGAGAATAATTGGTTGGAGCTTTTCAACCTCTATGATTTCAAACTGTAGCATTTGATGAGTCCATTCTTTCAAGTTGTCTTCAAGCTTCTTCTAGTCTTCGTCATACTTTGCAACGTGATCTCTGAACAACTCCAACTGGGTGAAGGCACAGGTGGAAAAAATCATGAAATCTATGGTTATATCATTAGACATCCCATCCTCCATTGCCTTCTAGAAGTAATGCTTTATTTTCTCTGGATCCATTTGCACTGCGGGCATGTCACATCCCATCACTAGCTTCAAATATCGGGCATAGTCCACCCTGATTTCCTTAACCCATTCGATATTCGGATCCACCTTATCTATTATTTTCTCTAGTCTTTCCCTCATGTTATCAAAATTTTGCTTCCACACATCCACCAACCAATGGTCATCCCTTTTGAATGCGAACTCCTTTTCTCGTGTGGCTTTTGGTAGCTGGAGGATGGCCTCAATCTTTGGATAGGTGGAATTATATGTTGCAGGGAAGTTGGTGTAGAGCTTCTTGGTTCCCTCCAGGGCCTACTGTAAATATAAGAACTTGTTGGCCATCTGAACAACCCAGCTGATACCCATTTTACCAACGTACAAGAATTTTTAGAACCAACTCTCTATAGTCTTATCCAAGTTCTTCCTCTTTTCTAGTTTGTCAATCTGTTCTTTGGACAACAGTTGGGGTGGAGCCACGGATGTGGTAGGCATGTCATCCACTAAAGACCATTGTTGGATGTAATCTGTCAAGGCAGCTACTTGTGCTTTAAGCTCATCTTTTGACACCTTATCTTGTTGTATTAGGTACACCACTATAGCTACTAACTCTTCAAGATGTTCCACCTTTTGTTCTTTGGTAGCAGTCCCCAAGTTAATGGTGGAGATGTTATAGCTTAATCTCTTCTGGCCTACCACTGGTGTTGCTATCTGCACTGTTCAGGATTCAGAAGCATCCATCATTACCCTAGACCTAAATTTAGGCATCTTCTCCTTCTTGGTTGAGATTTGTGCTCGGGCTAGGATAGCTTCTAGCCTCGCTCTTGGATCTTTTGGGGCGGGAGTCTTCTTTCCAAGTTGTTTCTCCAGCCCTTTGGGCATGGTAGATTTTTCCTTAAGAATTCTTGATCACCCTTGCCTCCCTCTGTCTGAATCTTCGTTTGTTCACCTGTGGGAGTATTTTCTTTCATTTTGGTGTTGTATCCTTCTTCCTTATCAGAGTCTTGGATGAATGTGAGGCATTTGACAGGAGGCTTATTAGTCAATCTCCCTTGGGGACTTTCCTCTTTCTCAATTTCCTTCCTTTTCTCCTCCTAAGTTTGTTTGTCCTTGTGCCCATTCTCCTCAAGCTTTTCCTCCTCAATATCTCCTTCTCTAGGAGGTGGTACAACCTCTAGTTGTTTTTCCCCTGTAGGGAGTTCTATGTCCTCTTCTGCTCTGCCACCTTCTTTCTCTTCTTTTGGAGGTGACCTTTCTGTCTCTTCTTCATCATGCTTCAATTGTCTGGCCATTTCCTCTTTGAGATCATCATCGAAGGTCTGCACAATAGTTCTACCACCTACACCCTCCTCTTCATCTCTGCTCTCAGAAGCCCCCATTCCTTCTTCCTCATAGACCACCTTGTCAATCGTCTAGTGTTCATACTCAAGGTGTTCATGGTACTCATAAGCTTCCTCCTCCATTTCCTTTGAGGCTTCTTGCTCCCATCTCTCCAATTCCTTGGAAATTAACATTATGGCCTCCATTCTTGCTCCCATCTCTCCAATTCCTTTGAGGCGTAGCAGTGGTGAGGAACCATGCTAAGGCAGTCTGAATGGTGGGGTCCATGAAGATCTATGAGAGCTCGAAGGGGATATTTTGCATGTGTCACGAGAAAGCCTCCAGTAATGAAAGTGTGGGCATTGGTGTTGTCACTGTTGCTAATGGGAGTGATGTGGTGGGTGACATGGTGGTAGAGGAAAGAGGAGTAGTCACGATGGATGAAGATTCAATCATTATGATGGGCCCAACTGGGGGAGAAGAGGTGAGATGGACTGAGATATCCACCGCGGTGGGACGTGGTGACCATGGCCTGGGAAATAGATGGTAGGGCAGTAGGAACAGGGGGAGTCAGAAGGAGTTCTGGCTAATATGCCCTCTCTTCTTCACCTTCCTGAATTGATGGCTGCTCCATGGCACTTCCTGCTCTCTTGGGCCTCTTGGAGGATGAGCCTCCGGAATATTTCTTTGCATACACCTTAGGATCTGGAGATTGCAATGTTTTAGTCCCTTTCCTCTTTTTTTATCAGGTGAGGAAAAGAGATTTGGATGTCTTGCCCATTGAAGTTGTAGCAGTGACATCCTCTATGGCACTATGCTCACTCTTGAGCCTTTCATATGTCAGGACAACCCCTTGTTGCTTTAATCAGGCTACTTATCCATTAATCCATTCTTTGGTTCGAGCCATGATTGGTTTAGTCACAATGTCAAGGTCATCGACCTCCTATTCATCCCAATCTACTATAGGTATCGGCAAGTTGGAGACTACATTATACCAGGGATCCATGATAGTTCCCTCATCCTCCTCAACCTGGTCTAGTATAGGAAATAACTACACCCTTTTCATGAAGTATGCAGTCATTCACATGTAATGCCTCGTGCGCTACTCTCTATCATCCTGGTAGTCTACCCAAAAATCTTCAACATGATGTAGGTGAGCATATTCTAGTCCCAGTGCCTTTCTTACATGCCCATAGGGGTCCACCAATGGATGAGCAGTGTGTAGGCGGAAGTGGTACTCTGCCAACTCCTTTTCTAAATTCCCAACGCACTGGGAACTTTGCAATTTATACATCCCCTAGCCAAAGGATAAGGGATAAGGAATCCCTACCAAATGTTTGTCATTGAGGACTGAGTGTATATGTTGTAGCTGTCGAGAGAGTTCTAGTAGTATAATCCGGTCATTGGGGTATCGAGGTAGCTTATTTGGCCTTTTTGTGAAGCCTTGGGCATGGATATATGTGAATTTGGGGAATTGAATAAATAGGAAGGCAGATTGTTTCAGGAATGCTCATGCGCTATGAGAGACCCTTCTCTCAAAATCCCCTCCAAGCAACCAGATGATGTGGCCAATGAAGGCATCATTCACCCTGTAGTACTCCTTGAAGTTTCTAAATTGTAGCTGGGGATATTTGTCATATGCTTTTAATGTCCAGCCCTATTCCTCATTGGGCCCCACAAATTATACGCTGTACTACCTTTGCTCTGCCAGTGAATAGACCAGATAAGAGGTCATGTAGATTTTAGAGCTCTTTTTCATGTTCATAAACAACTCATGGAAGTAGTCGCTTATGATGCCTCCCCAGTAGAATGTGGCCTTTGTGGTGACACCTCCATCCCCACAGAGGATTTTTTCAACAAAGTATACCATCCATTCTTGAAAAAATGTAGCAGAAGGGAGGCCCATTACCTATCTTAGCATGGTTACTAGGTCATGGTAGTCTTCATAGAAATCGCTGTGAAAGAGTTCTTGGGGAACCTTCACAGTGCTGCCTATTTTCTCCTTGAGCCAATATTAATTTATCAACTTTTTGCAGCCCATCATGTTTTCATCCCAAATTTCCTTTCCCTCCTCCATGGTGGGCATCTCCATTTCCTCAAAGGTGGGAATGTGGAAATTTTTAGTAATTCCCTCGGCTGACATGTTAGAGAGGATGTTCCCATCTCTGTCAATGATGGTTCTTGTTTGGTGTTGGCAGGCCTGCTGGGAATTCAAGGGCAATGAGAGATGGGGGGAAGCCTGCTGCTTTTGCAATCCCACTCTGCCTGATTGATCTTGCATTACCAATATTTGGGTGGACTCTAACCCTTTGCTTGAATTCATCAATATCGACGTGGTCGATATTGGTGTCAGTGATCTCCTTCCAGTCGGTGATGATTTTCGAATGCAGAGGCTTACCCTAGAACTAGTATTTCATCTGATATTTGTCTTCTCTTCCACAAGGAGTTTTTCCTGCTTTCTTTCTTTTGTCTTTCTCTACAGCTGCCCTCGAGGGTCCTGCAGCTGATTCCATATAGCTTGCAAACACAAAGATAATGAGTACAACCAAATACCAAAAGCATTATCATTAGTCAAAATCCCGTGGACAAAATCCAATTAGACATTATATGATTAACAAAGTTAAATTTTCTCTTTCAGATGCCGTTAGTCACTTTCTAAAGGGTTGATGGACAATCTAGGACCAAGGGGATAGATTTCCCTAGTAGGAATGTTATTTTTGAAAGGGCGAACAGGTTGAGGCAATTTGGGTGGTTTCTCCCATCTTCACATTTTGATGGTTTGAAAGACTCATGTTGAAGAGGCTCAAATTTTAGTATGTGGGTCGAGATTGGTTTTCAAGTTTGAGGTTATTTTAACCACTTTAGGAGCACCTGGTGGTCCAAGGTTGAAAAGTTGCTAGGAGTTCACTATTTGCAATGTCCTGGAAGAAATGGAATTATGAGGTCGGAACTCCAAGGACCAGGACCCTAAATGTGAAAAGCTGGCTGATGATTTTTTATGGGATTTAAGGTGTTTGGGCCTGGGGGTGCGGAAAGGCGGTGGTGATTTTCCACTTGAAAATGATAGACATGGCACGAAAGTTTGGAGGGAGCAGCCCAGAGGACCAGACCCAGTAGAGTGATTGGCTGCTAGTTTTCTCAGCAAAGTTTTTCTAGGTGATCTATAGGATGAAACTCAGATCTTGGGAAGACATGCTCATTTCGCCATTTTGCATCGAGCGAAGGCGAATGGAAACCTGATAGATGGAGCCCGGAAGGCAGGGTCAGCAACTGAAAGGCCAAGGCTCGGAAGGCAGGGATACATCATCCCCCAGCCGTTTCCAATGATAGAGTCTGCATGGTGGCCTGCGGATGGAAGTCTCCAGACCAGGGCCCGATGACGTGAAGGAAAAGTAACTTAGTTTCAATCCCCAGATGGCCAACAGATGAATAGAACCCTAAGTGCGGAAAGGAAGACTCCTTCCGCTGTTTGGGAATGGTGAGGGCAAAGCAAAGTTCCGAGGATGGAAGTCTGACGGGACATACCTGGGATGGGCAAAGGAAATAAAAAAGGTTTGTAAATTTGACCAGTCGGAACCCATTGAAATGGTGTTCGGGGTCCGGGAAGGCAGTAGCCTTCTACCATTTAGGAACGAAAAACACCCAATGAAGACCAAGGATGGGGGTCCTAATGAGGTGGGCCCAGGAGGTGGAAATGAAAGTCGATTTCAAGTGCTAAGTTTCATGGCGGTTGGCCGATGGCGTCTCGAGGTGGCGAGCCTGAGAGGGCACTTCGCCGCTTAAAAAGTTCATCGTTTGAGTTCTTTAACGATGGAGAGAGGTGCCGGGTTCAGAGGGAGTGAACGCCCTGTGTGATGAATGGTGGTGGTGGTGTTTGGTTCTGGTTCAATGTTAGGAGGCCAATTTGGAGGTTTTCAAGATTCCAAAACATGGGTTTTGTGGGTCTCAGTGTGTTCTATCAATTGAATTCATTTTTTTGCCCATATTCATTATTTTAAATGTAAAATCATAGAAAACTTCTCAATGCGATGAATGGTGAACCTACCTCAAAAGCCCGATAGTACAAGGTGTGGAATCGACAATGGGTGGCCGAATGTTGATCTCAAACGCAAGGGTGGTGGGCGATGGATGCACCAATCTCTTCTTGCAAGCACTTTGATCTTCTTCTACAAACCTAACAAATGAAAATGATAGGTTGGGGCCCAATATTTATACCCTCATCTCTATTTAATGGCCTCATTCAATGTTGGTATGACCGACCAAGAGTTGGTGGATTTGAAATCAGCAGACGGCTGTGGGAGGTCCGGTGTCCCATGTCTGGAAGGATGTGGAAAAACGGTCATTGGAAATTTTTTTTTGGAAGCTGACGACACCCAGGACCTAGGAGGCAGAAAGATGCCCCAAATTGGCCATCGAGAAGGGTGAAGTCGGCAAGGAGATTCGAGGACAGAGCTCCGGTGGACTGGACCCAAGACGGGTGAAGGCAGCCCAAAATTTGCAACTTTTAAATCGGTGGAAAATAGGGAACCGAGGCTCGGGTTTTGTGAAAGTGGGAACTTTCTACCATTTAAGAATGACAAACACTTGGGGGAAACCTGACAAGGGAAACCCAGTGAGGCGGGCTTGCTAGGCCCTAGGGCCACTGGCAGAAGAAAATTGTGAAGGAAAGTCTGGAAGGCTCCAGGACCTAACTGGGATGAAGGGGGCAAAACATGATCAATGAAAGACGGAAGCTTGAAGGTACATTGACCTTTTGGGACACCAAAAATGGGGGCACACAAAATGAGGCGATGAAAGAAAAAAGGGTCCCTGTTCTAAACGGGGCGTGTGTGCCGAGGGCACAACAAATGGCGACTCCACTAGGAAACACTCTCAAGCATTCTAGGGATAAGTGTTCATTCTAGAACCAGAATATCTAGTTTCACAGATCAGGATTAGGCTGCTAAGAGTGAACTGGGAGAACAAGATCCTTAGTTGGGTCCATCTACAAGACAACTTAGAAGTGTGTGGTGAATTCATTCCTTTTTGTGAAACTATGACAAGTGGCTGCTACTCCAACTGAGCAAGCTACATAAACCATCCAACACCAAAAGTAACTTGAACATTGCTCCACTGCCAGTCAGGTGTCCATAGCTCTGATGGAGTTGTCACTGTAATCCCATGGATATTGCTCTACTGCCAGATAGGTGTCCATAGCCCCGGTAGAGTTATCTGCACACCCATACGGTTGCTTGATTTGAGAATTTTCTTTTCTATATTTTGATGTTACTTTCAACTTTTCTTTTCTCACTTATCTTTTGCTCGACTATGTAAGCAATGGAGCCTACAATGGGTTTGGGAACCGTAGTGGTCACTAGAGCGGACTCAGGATTTTTCACTCAGTAGGGTACCATAGCAGTCATTGTACAGTCCCTTGGAAATATTTAATATGTGTTTTGTGCAAGATCTAAGATATGCGTAAAAAGAACCAGCCACAGGTCAAGTTCTAAAGCAGAGTTCAAACAAGGAAACCACTCCTAGGCAGCCTTCAAGGACCAATAGTCAGGAATGAATGTTCATCTGAAGAACACTGAGGATGGACAGTGAAGTGAACCATTCATTGAACTAGCACGGCCACCACAACAAAATAGAGGGCACCCTCCTCGAAAAAAAATAGTTGGGGAACAAGCAAAACAGAGCAACGAGAAACAACAAAACACAAGCAATCCAAAAGGCAACTTACTCTAATCTATGTACAAATATTTACAGGAAAGAGCTCAACAAAGCTCAAGCTTGGAAGTAATGCTTGAGGTGCTGCCCATTGACTAGCAACGGGATGTTTTCACCAGTTAAGGTCTTTAGGTGGAAAGAATTGTCTCCCAAAATTTCAGCTATTTGAAAGGGGCCAAGCCAAAGCTTATCAAATTTGTTGTGTCCCCCTTAATTCTCATAGGCCTTGTCCCAACACAAGACTAAGTCTACAATTCTAAAGGCCTTGATTTTTGCTTGGCGGTCAAACCATCGCTTAATGACACTCTGATGTTTGGAATTTTTTTCTATTGCACAATTTCAAACTTCTTCTAAATGCAAGAGCTTAGCTAATCAAGCTTCCCTATGGTCTCTCCCTTTGTAAAAATTGTTGATGAATTGGAGAGTGGAAATTTTCAAGTGGATAGGAAATATGGGCTCTAGGACATAAATAAGATGGAATGGGGAATCACTAAGGGTAGCCTTATGGTGGGTGCGGTCTGCCCAAAGGAAAAATGGGAGCTAGGTATGCCAGTCCTTGGGATTCCTATCGAGCAATTTTTTGATCACTGTGATCAGGTTTTTGTTTGTGGACTCGGCAAGGCCATTGCCTTGAGGGTAGTAATTTGATGAAAATTTAAGAGCAATCCTGTAGTCAAAGGCCCAACTAGTAAATTTTAATGAAGCAAAAGTCGGTCCATTATCACACACTAATGCATAAGGACAACCAAAGCGATTTAAAATGAAACTGTCAAAAAAAATTGTAACTACCTTAGTTGTGCATTGCTTAAATACAATTGTTTCTATCCACCTAGTGTAGTAATTAGTAGTGGTAAGAATGTACCTATGTCCTGCAGATGACAAAGGGCTTACCAGACTAATGAAATCAAGACCCCATTGCGCAAATGGCCTCACCTCCAAAACAAGCTGCAAGGGGACAACAACATTCTTCTCCTTGGTAGTGGCGGTCTTACACGTGTGAAATGAGCAAACATGAAAATAAGCATCCTTGAAGACTATTGGACAACAATACCCTACTCTTAGTATCTGATGTGTAGTGGAAGGTCTAGATCCATGACCCGTGCCAAACTTGTCAAGAAACTCCTTCAAGACTCGATCTACTTCTTCCTTGCCAAGGCATCTCAAGTAGATTCCTTCATGATTTTTCTTGTATAAAATGGATCCCTACAACATGTAATTGCTTCTCAAGTCTGAGAGTACATTTTTGGACTCATTGTAGGTGAGGTGGACACTTGTGATTCAACAAATAATAAACAACATCCTTATACCACTCTCTCGAGGAAACATCTTCGAGCTGGTATTACTGCATAGTAAGTTCATGTCCTGCCTCTGCTACTGCTTCAACAATTGTGCGGGTGAGGGCCTATCCTCTTACCAACCTCATTGTTTGTATTTCCATATCATACTCCTAGAGTAGTGTGACCCATTTAGCTCTCCATTCACCCAATTCATTTTGCATAAGTAGCGTTTTCATTGTTGGGTCGGGGACAATGGCGAACACTTTATTGCGCAAGATATAATGCCTAAATTTCTTCACTCCCCTAACAAGGGCATAAGCTTTCTTTTCTACATTATGGTAGCATAATTCAACATCTTTCAAATGAGCACTCATGAAAGTGATTGGATTTTCATTTCCTTCATCATCTTTCTGAGTCAGAATGTTGGCACATGAATGCTCTAAAGCGAATGAATAGATATAAAATGGCTTCAGATAGTCTGGGCTGACGAGCACATGCACCTCAACAATAGCCCTTTTTATTTCTTCAAAATCTTGTTTGGCTTCGGGAGTCCACTCAATTTTGGCATCCTATTTTAACATAGCATTGAGCGGTTCGACAATTTCAACAAAGCCCGTGATGAATTTTTTGACGAAGTTGATCTTTCTGAAGAAGGATTTCAATTATTTCTTGCTGCATGAAGGCAAGATCTTTTACAGGGATTGGATGCGTTCAAGGTCTATGGAGATTCCCTACTCTGAAATGGCGTGTCCAAGAAATCTACCCTCTGTCACACCAAAAATGCACTTCTTTGGGTTAAAGGAAACTCCAAACACCCTACACCTCTGAAACACCTTGCGTAAATTAGAGACATGATCACTCCGCCTCTTAGATAACGTAGTTAAATCATCCATGTAGATGATTACGCACTTTCCAATCAAATATTTGAAGGAAATATCCATGGCATATTGGAAAGTGGCGCCAATGTTGATGAGCGCAAAGGGCATTCTTCTATAAGCGAAGGTACCCCATTTAGTGGTGAACGTTGTCTTATGGAGATCTTTGTACTGCACAATTACTTGGTTATATCTAGAGCACCCATTAAGGAAGGACATCATTTGAGAGCCGTTAAAAATCTATAGTACCTCATCCAATGAAGGCACTGGATAGTTGTCCTTCTCCAAAGCTCTGTTCAGGTTGCGAAAGTCTACACACAATCTGATTTCTCCATTCTTTTTTCTGACCAGGACCAAGTTGGCCACCCATGTGGAATGCTTGATTGAGAAGATAATTCTTGCTGAGAGTAACTTTTGTACCTCCTTGTAAATGATGGGCTCTAGCAAGGAATTGATAGGACATTGTCGTTGGTGGAAAGGCCCGACCTCTATCTTAAGAGGGATGGTATGTGTGATGATGGAGGTGTCATAGGTTTTTAGATCCTCATAGCTCCATCCCACCATGTCATGATACCTCCACAATGCATTGATGATAACCCTCCTTTCTTCAGGAATGCATACTTTTCCAATAAAATCATTTTTGGTCTCTTTAGCTATCCCTAGGTTATGAGTATCACATTGGTTGGTTATGGCTTCCTTCTTTATGTGTCGATCCTAGTCTTTGATCTGGTCCAAGTCAAATATTTTCTCAAGATAAACCATACCTCTAGGAATCATGTTGGTTTTGAGGTTGATGACCCCTTCCACATCCACTTTGGCCTCTTCTAGATCAACCTCATCAATTATTTGGGTCACAAAGACATCAAAACTCATGATGAGGTCAAGGATATCCTTATCATCATTGAAAACTTGAAAGTGAGTGACATTATCTAGGACAGGCAGTGTGGATGTCAACTCAACTATAAATTTCTTAAGCCCAGACAAGGAGAGGGGTTGCAAAGTGATGGCTGCTTGAGCGAAAGCATCAGTTGTATGATTATGAGCACGAGGGATCAGCTGTATATTAAATGCATCTAAACCTTCTAAGAGATCCCAAACCCTATGCCTATAGTTTGCAAGTCTTCTATCATGGCAGGAATATAGTTTTCTAACTTGTTTGACTTCAAGTTCAGAGTCCCCAAACACTTGCAACATTTTAACATTTTTCTTTAAGGCCATAAGAAGGCCATGCACTAATGTCTCATATTCTGCTACATTATTAGTGCAATAAAACTGCAACCTATGGGCAGCAAGAAAGGTCTTACCCATTGGGCTGATGAGCTTGAACTCGGCACCAACTCCTTGTTTTGATTTAGATCCATTGAATCAAAGCATCCAAAATTTGGAAAGCTCTTTGACTCCAGGCCCAACTTGGCTCTTATTTACTTTTGGCTGGGTGGTTGCCTCTGCAACCTTTGGGGAGTCTTGTAGCTTAGTGTGTTTAACAATGGGTGGTTATGCGAGCACCTCCTTTGGTGTCTCCTTCTGAGGAAATTTTTTTTAACATGCTCCACCGTTGTTTGGCATAAGCAACAATCAAACTCGGAGTGGGAAGCATTGTGAATTCTACACCAATTTGGTAGCAAGAGATCTTGGAAATCCATTTGGGCACCCAAGCTGAGTTGATCCTTTGCGCACTTTTTCATGAATTCCTGGAAACCATTGAGTAGTCCCAAGTTATTGTCTTCATCAGGTTTATCATCTGATTCTACCAGCATCTCTGTACTCTAAGGCATTTGAGTGAAGTCAGTCAGAGGGATGCATTGCACCAAGAGGACTTTGGTAGACCATTCTTCTTGGGGTTCAACTTCATTCTAGAAGAAAAATGGATAGTAGTTTCCCAATTTTGTCTCAACAAACAACACCCCCTTTAGGTTGTTGTACTCCGTGATCATGTACTTCATACGAGGCTTATGGTCTATACAAATTTTATTTGGCAGCCCTTTCCATGGAAACCAAATGTGAGAATGGTCTGTAGCGACATATCCATTCAATAGTCTAGTGAAGTCTTTGCCCAAGATGATCCCATAGGCATCGAGAATGTTAGCCACTTGAATATCAATGACTTGTATTCTTGGATCTATGGCAATTTGCATCGGGATTCGATTCATTTCTCCCACAATGTTGATCTCTGTTTTGTCCAGCTGAGTCACTTTCCTTCTCAAGGGTGTGGGGGTAATCCCAAGAGCCTTGCACACTGCAAGGGGTATAACATTAGCAGATGCTCCTGAATCAAGAAGGCAGTTCTGCAAATTCTTCCCAAATATTTTTATGGTAGTAAGGAAAGGGGCAGTTTCAAATTTTCCTTGGAAGAGGCCCGTAGGCGTGTCTACCTAAGCCACTTGAGCCCTGTCTTTATCATAAGTTCTATCCTTGGTTTTCTTGGGTGGCTAATCCTTGGAGATATGCCTATTGTTTTGGTTTGGTTCCTTTTCAGGTTGCTTACCCGTAGATTGATTTTGGGGAACATTCTTCCTTTTCCTTTTGCTGTCATAAACTATAGGTTCCAACCTAGGTTCTTCAAAGGTGACTCTTTTAGCTAACGCCTCCTGTGTCATTTTAGAGGATGGGGTCCCATTAAGTACCTTGAAGAAGGCATGCCTTACAATAGGGACTTTGAGTAGTTCAAAGGAAGACAAACTGATTTTCACTTTCATGAACTCCTCTACCACGTATTCACCCATTTGTTTGATTTCGGAGTCAAAGGCTCGAACTATGGCGGAGCTGGAAGGTTGGCTTTTTGTTTGGTTGGACTAGTTTTGGGGTTGGCCTAGAGGCTTATTTTGTGACTGATTTTGAGGCCTATCCTTTTTAAGGTACTGAGTAGGTACATGGGGAAGCCCGGGGTTATTGCTAGCATTAGGGTTAGGTGGGGTAGTAAAATTGTTTGGTGGAGTAGAAGTTGTAAAAGGTCCACCCGCCTACCTATTTCTAAGGAAGTAGGGAGTTGTTATTTGGTGGAACATGTGAACTTCATCTATATGTATTTCTCCCTCATCTAATGGACCATTATCTACTGAATCAAAAATTTGTGCCAAGGTTGGTTCGTTACTTACCTCTTGCACTTCTTTTCTCTCAATAGGGGTAGGTTCAACCTCAAGTTGATTGCGGTCACTTTGCAGGAATGGCGCTTGGTTCACCACGAGCTAAGGAGAGTCATAAGGCTCAGATGGAATGATGTCTCGACAACTGGCACTATCAACAACATTTTGGACCCCCACTTGGAAAATTTTAGTGGCTGTCTAGAATTCAGGACAATCCAACTTGGAGTGTCTACTATTTTTGTGAATCTGGCACCATCCGAACAAGGTTTCCTCAGTGAGATATACCCCACTCATCATTTTTTCATTGCTGGTCGACTGATCAAGAGGACTAGGGACACCTCTATTATTGGCCTTTGTATTCCATGTGCGATTCTGCCTCTAAGAAGGCCTCCTTTTGAAGTTTTGATTTGAATTCTGCCCTCTATCATAGTTTTACCCAGAAGAAGTGCTTGCTCCCCGGTTGCCCCAACCATCCCTGTTGTCTCGGTTTTCTTGATTAAAATTATCCTAGATGCTATGCTGGGATATCTACAATTGGTTATTCTAATTCTTTAGATTTTTCATTTCCGTAGACATTTTCTTTATCATCTCGGTTAGCTCTTCAAGTTTGTCCTTCTCAGCATTGTTGCTTGGGTGCAGTACTAGATTTTGGAGAAAGACTGGTGGGGCCACCGACTAATTTTGATGTGCAGGGGGGAATTATGGTCCTGACAAGTACAAAGGTGCTTGCGATTGCTGAGAGTACATTTTCTGTTGGGGAGCCTAAGGATAACTTTGCTGTTGTTGAGGTTGCAAATAAGAAGGCTCGAGATGTGCGTAATTCATGGGTTGTCTAGGGTGCGAAATGATAGACAACTAGGGCACCTAGTTCATAAGAGGAGTCTGGTGAGCGAATGCTTGATTAAGCCCTTGAATTTGCATCAAATGAGCTACTGGTCCCAAACAAGGCAATGAACCAGAGATGTTTTGTCCCAAATCTATACTGGTGACAATAGCCTCCACATAAGCAGTTACTAGCATGGTGAGTGGCAGGTGCATCCTTTTTACCAATGCTGCATAGTAGATGGGAAGGGCAGCAACATCATTATGTATGTTTGGATCCCGAAGTCTCATGAAGGCATGATGAAAATAATCATTAAAGGATCAAATAGGTTCATTAAATTACCTCCTGATGGACATAAATTGTTGGTATAGCTCTGAGGGGCTGAATGGAATCTTATACTTCTGCAAGAAAGCATTCTTCATGAGGTCCATTGAAGTGATGGACCCCCTTGGAAAATTGATGTACCAATAAAAGGCCTCCTCATGGGAATGAATGTGGAAAAAGGTGGCATGCAATGTCTTCATGACCAACCTACATATCCATAATTGATGTTTCAAATATCTTAATGTGTTCTTTTGTAGTTCTTTGCGGGTCACGAAGATGGAATTTTGAACATAAGCCTTCCAGATTCTTGGGCATATCGTGGTAAGCACCAAATTACAATGGCGAATGATTTTGTGGAAACCAAGCCATGGAGGGAGGTGGAAGTGATGTTTGTTGTTGAAGTACAACAATTGGGAATTGCACCTATTGTAAAATAGCAACTTGGGACTGCACTTGGGCTGTGGCTATTTGGAATGTACCTTGGGCTGACAGGGCTAGGAGAGATGCAAATTCCTGGCTGTCAGAGACAAGAGGTGGAAAAGCAGTTTGGTATGGCTGGGTGGAAGATGAACAAGACCTAAATGGAGGTCAAGGTGGAAGGGAAGAGGACGAGGCAACGTTTCCTCCCTTAGTTCATTTTTCCCTTATGGGGGCTGCAACTCTCAAAATTCTTCCTTGTTTGGTGTCGACCGTAAAACTCTTTGAAATCGTTCCAAGGAGAATGATCCAATTCAATCTAGCTACACAAGTCCCTCCTTCTAGCTCTATTCTTGTTGATGGGTGTTTTGTAAACTTTCTCAACACATACAATGCATAGATGCATCACCTCTCTTGAAAGGAAACCTCCAATAGGAAAGTTGCCAAAAATTTCCACAAGGTCTCTCGGGTGTCAGGTCATGACTTGCATGGAATTCCTTAGTTGATTTTTGATGTGATTTTGATGGTAATCACAGGGCGAACTTACGTAGCTGGATGTAGAGTGGATCTTAAATTTTGAAGTTTCTGAGATGGGAGTTATAGTGTAATTTGTTGTTGGTTCAAACAACAATCTAAAACTTCAATGTTTTCTTTAAGTTTGGCCTTACAACGTGCAATGAACCTTAGCATGGGTTGTTTCTTAAAAAAAAAGAAAAAGATCAAGGAAGAGAGAAGTTTCTTGGATCTACAACAAACTATGAATAGTAATCATGGAGTTCTTGTTGTGGACAACTTCCTTCAAACATAATTTCACTTTACGAGAAAATTCACTGTCTCATGAAATTTGTGCTATCTTGTAAGGCCTACAAATATTTCACCATTCATTCACCATATATATGCATGAACAAAGATAAAAGTGTGGATCATCTTTGAATTCAAGTTGAGGCTAACTTTTCATAGCTATTTACCAGTGGAAAACAACAAAAAGTATGGGCAAGGAATGCATCTACACAACAACAATTTTCACTACATAACAACATTACTAAAATCTACTCAAGAAATTTAAATCTACCTTAAAACAACAATGTAAATCTAAATAAAGCATCTAACAAAGGAGATTGAATCATGAAACATGTGAAGAATTGAAAAAAAGCACCAAGTCAATGTATTTTCATTATAAATTTCAGAAGCATGTCTTTACAACAACTCAACTCCCTTTGGAAATGAGAGGAGACCCCCTATTTATAGTGACCAAAAAGTAGAATGAATGGCCAAGATTCAATCTCATTGTGTGGCCAATATTCACTACAAACTAGGGTTCTACCTACCCCCAATATATTGCAATTTAAAAATACAGTTTTGTCTATATCCCTATTTCGTCATCTAGTAACAACACTGTAGAATTTTGTCTTTTGTTGATTGCTCTTTTTGCTATAGCTATTCCTTTAGGAGTTCTTCATTGATAATAGGGATACCTTCCTACTTCTTCAAAGCTGCATATGCCATGAATTTTAGAATCATTGGTTGGAGTTTACCAACCTCTATGATTTCAGACCGTAGCATCTAATAACTCCATTCTTTTGAGTTGTCTTCAAGCTTCTTCCAGTCTTCGTCATACTTTGCAACGTGATCTTTGAACAACTCTGACTACGAAAAGGGATAGGTAGAAAAACTCATGAAATCTTTGGTTATCTCATCAGACATCCCATTCTCCATCGCCTTTTGGAAATAAGGCTTTATTTTCTCTGGATCTATTTCCACTGCAGGCATGTCGTATCTTGACACTAGCTTCAAATACCAGGTGTAGTCCACGCTGATTTCTTTGACCCATTTGATATCCAGATCCACCTTAACTATTATCTACTCTAGTCTTTCCCTCCTGTTATCAAAATCTTGCTTCCACACGTCCACCAACCAATGGTCATCCCTTTTGAATGGGAGATCCTTTTCCCACATGGCTTTTGGTAGCCAGAGGATGGCCTCAATATTTTGATAGGTTGAATTATATGTTGCAGGGAAATCAGTGCAAAGCTTCTTGGTCCCTCCAGGGCCTGCTGTAAATCTAAGAACTTATTGGCCATCCTAACAGCTTGGCTGATACCCATGTTCCCCATGTATAGGACTTGTCAGAACTGGCTCTCTGTATTCTTATCCAATTTCTTCCTCTTTTCCAGTTTTTTAATCTATTCTTTGGACAATAGTTGGGGTGGAGCTGCAAACGTGGTAGGCATGTCATCCACTGAAGACCATTGTTGGATATAATCTGTCAAGGCAACTACTTGTGCATTAAGCTTGTCTTTCGATACCTTATCTTGTTGTATTAGGTGCACCACTATAGCTGGTGACTCTTCAAGATGTTCCACCTTTTTTTCTCTGGTAGCAGTCCCCAAGTTAATGGTGGAGATGTTATAGCTTACTCTCTCTTGACCTACGACTGGTGTTGCTATCTTCACTATTTGGGATCTGGAAGCATCCATCGTTATCATGGACCTAATTTAGGCTTCTTCTCCTTCTTGGTTGAGATTTGTGCTTGGGCTAGGATAGCTTCTAGCCTCACTCTTGGGTCCTTTGGGGTGGGAGTCTTCTTTTCAAGTTGCTTCTCCAACCATTTGGGCATGGTAGATTTTTCCTTGGGAAATTCTTGATCACCCTTGCCTCCCTCTATCTGAATCTTCGTTTGTTCACTTGTGGGAGTGTTTTCTTTCGTTTTGGTGTTGTATCCTTCTTCCTCATCAGAGTCTTGGATGAATGTGAGGCATTTGATAGGAGGCTTAGTATTCAATCTCCCTCAGGGACTTTCCTCTATCTCAATTTCCTTCCCTTTCTCCTCAGTTTGTTTGTCCTCGTGCCCATGCTCCTCAAGCTTGTCCTCCTCAATATCTCCTTCTCTAGGCGGTGGTACAACCTCTAGCTATTTTTCCCTTGTAGGGAGTTCTATGTTGTCTGCTGCTCTTCCACCTTCTTGTTCTTCTTTGGGAGGTGACCTTTCTGTCTCTTCTTCATCATGCTTCAGTTGTCGGCCATTTCCTCTTTGATATCATCATCGAAGGTCTGCACAATTTTTCTACCACTTGCACCCTCCTCTTCATCTTCACTCTCAGAAAACCCCATTCCTTCTTCCTCGTAGACCATCTTGTCAATCGTCTAGTTTTCATACTCAGGGTGTTCATGGTACTCATTGGCTTCCCCCTCCATTTCCTTTGAGGCTTCTTGCTCCCATCTCTCCCATTCCTCAGAAATTAACATTGTGGCCTCCATTGTTGGTGATCCTCTTGGAGGCTATGAAGGTGTAGTAGTGGTGAGGACCCCTACTAAGGTAGTCTGAATGGTGGGCTCCATGAAGATCTGGGAGAGCTCGAAGGGGATATTTTGCATGTGTCATGAGAAAGCCTCCCATAATTTAGGTGTGGGTATTGGTGCTACACTATTGCTAATGGGAGTCATGTGGTTGGTGACATGGTGGTGGAGGAAAGATGAGTAGTCACGGTGGATGAAGAGTCAATGAATATGATGGACCCAGCTAGGGGAGAAGAGGCAAGATGGATTGAGATATCCACCATGGGTGGGGACATGGTGACCATGGCCTAGGAAATAGATGGTAGGGCAATGAAAACAGGGGGAGTCAGAAGGAGTTCTGGCTGATCCACCCTCTCTTCTTCACCTTCTTGAATTGTTGGCTGCTCTGTGGCACTTCGTATTCACCTGGGCCTCTTGGAGGGTGAGCCTCCTGAATCTTTCCTTGCATACACCTTAGGATCTAGAGACTACTTTGTTTCACTCCCTTTCCTCTTTTTTGATCTGGTGAGCAAAGGAGATTTGGATGTCTAGCCCATTGAAGTTGTAGCAGTGACATCCTATGTGGCACTAGGTTCACTCTTGAGCCCTTCATATGTCAGGACAACCCCTTGTTGCTTTAATTGTGCTACTTATCCATTAATCCATTCTTTGGTTTGAGCCATGATTAGTTTAGTCACATTGTTGAGGTCATCAACCTCCTATTCATCCCAATCTATTGCAGGTAGCGGCAAGTTGGAGACTGCATTATACTGAGGATCCATGATAGTGCCCTCATCCTCCTCAACCTGGTCTAGTATAGGAAACAACTACACCCTTTTCACGAAGTATGCGGTCATCTGCATGTAATGCCTCACACACACCTCTCTATCATCTTGGCAGTCTATCCATAAATCTTCAACATGATGTAGGTGAGCATATTCTGGTTCTAGTGCATTTCTTACATGCCCATAGGGGTTTACCCACGGATGAGCAGCGTGTAGGAAAAAGTGGTACTCCGCAACTCCTTTTTTGAATTCCCAGTGCACTGGGAAGTTTGCAATTTATACATCCCATGACCGAAGGCTAAGGGATAAGGAATCCTTGCCAAATGTTTTCCACCAAGAACTGAGTGTACATGTTGTAGCTATCGGGAGAGTTCTAATAGTATAATCTGGTCATTGGGGTACCGGTGCAACTTATTTAGCCTTTCTGTGAAGTCTTGGGCACAAATATATGTGAATTTGGGGAATTGAATAAATAGGAAGGCGTACTATTTCAGGAACCCTCGTGTGCTGTGAGATACCCTTCTCTCAAAATCCCCTCCAAGAAACCAGATGATGTGGCCAATGAAGGCATCATTCACCCTACAATACTCCTTGAAGTTTTTGAATTGTAGATAGGGATATCTCTCATATGCTTTTAATCTTTGACCCTGTTCCTCATCGGGCACCACAAATAATCTATTGTACTTCCTTTCCTTTGCTAGTGAATAGACCATATAGGAGGTCATGTAGAATTTAGAGCTCTTTTTCATATTCATAAACTGCTCATGGAAGCAGTCACTTATGATGCCTCCCCAGTAGAATGTGGCCTTTGTGGTGACATCTTTTTCCCCATGGAGGATTTGTTCAACAAAGTATACCATCCATTCTTGAAAAAATGAAGAAGAAGGGAGGCCCATTACCTGACTCAGCATGGTTACTAGGTCATTGTAGTCTTCATACAAATCATTGTGAAAAATTTCTTGGGGAACCTTTGCAATGCTGCCTCTTTTTCCCTTGAGCCAATATTGATTTATCAACTTTTTGCAACCCATTGGGTCTTCATCCCAAATTTCCTTTCCTTCCTCCATGGTGGGCACCTCCATTTCCTCAAAGGTGGGCATGTGGAAAGTTTTAGTAATTCCCTTGGCTGACATGTAAGTGAGGATGTTCCCATCTTTGTCAACGATGGTTCTTGTTTGGGGCTGGTAGGCCTGTCGGCAGGCCATGACCAATTCAGAGGCAATGAGAGATGGGGGGAAGCCTGCCGCTTTTGCAATCCCAGTATACCTAATTGATCTTACATTATCAGTCTTTGGGTGGACTCTAACCCTTTGCTTGAATTCATCAATATCGACGTGGCCGATATTGGTGTTAATGATCTCCTTCCAGTTGGTGATGATTTTCTAATGCAAAGGCTCACTCTGGAACTGGTATTTCATCTAATATTTGTCTTCTCTTCCACAATGAGTTTGCTTGCTTTTTTTCCTTTGTCTTTCTCTGCAGTTGCCCCTGAGGGTCCTACACCTGATTCCATATAGCTTGCAAACATAGACATAATGAGTACAACCAAATACCAAAAACATTATCATTAGTCAAAATCTCATGGACAAAATCCAATTAGACATCATATGATTAACAAAGTTAAATTTTCTCTTTCAGATGTTGTTAGTCACTTTCTGAAGGGCTGTTGGATAATTTGGGACCAAGAGGCTAGATTTCCCTGGTAGGAATATTGTTTTGGAAAGGGCGAACAAGTTAGGGTAATTTGGGTGGTTTCTCCCATCTTCACATTTTGAGGGTTTGAAAGGCTTGTGTTGAAGAGGGTCAGATTTTAGCATGTGGGCCAAGATTGGTTTTGTAACTTTGAGGTTATTTTGACCACTTTAGGAGCACCTAGAGGTTCAAGGTCAGAAAGCTGCTAGGAGTTCATTGTTTGCAATGGCCTAGAAGAAACAAAATTCTAGGGTCAAAACACCTGGGACCAAGACTCGAAAAGTCAGAAATCAGTCAATGATTTTCTATGGACTTTAAGGTGTTTGGGCCCAGGAGTGCAGAAAGGCAGTGGTGATTTGCCACTTGAAAATGATGGATGCGACATGAAATTCCAGAGGGAGTAGCCTAGAGGACCGGACCCGGCAGAGCGATTGGCCGCTAGTTTTCTCCATGAAGTTTTTCTAGGTGATCAAGGGGCCTAAACCCAGATCTTGGGAAAACATGCTCATTTCTCCTTTTTGCATCAGACAAAGGAAAACGGAACCCCGATAGATGGAGTTTGGAAGGCAGGGTTGGTGACTGAAAGGTCGAGCCCAAAATATGGGGAGACTTCATCCTGTAGCCATTTTGAAAGGCAGAGTCTCCACAGCGGCCTGTAGACGGAAGTCTGCAAACCGGGGCCCTGTGACGTGAAGGAAAAGTAACTTAGTTTTAATCCCCAGATGACCAACAAATGAATAGAACCCAGAGGGTGGAAAGGAAGACTCCTTTTGCTGTTTGGGAATGCCGACGGCAGAGCGGAGTTCCGAGGATGAAAGTCCAAAGGGATGGACCCGAGACAGAAAGGTAGCCACAAAGGTTTGTAAATTTGAATAGTCGGAACCCATTGAAATAGGGTTTAGTGTCTGGGAAGGCGGTATCCTTTTTCCATTTATGAATGGAAAACACCTGACAGAGACCTGGGATTTGAGTCCTGACGAGGCAGGTCCGAGAGGTGGAAATGAAAGCCAATTTCGAGTGTTAAGTTTCATGGTGGCTAGCTTGCGACATCCTAAGGTGGCGGGCCCGAGAGGGCACTTTGCCACTTTAAAAGTTCATTGTTTGAGTTCTTTAACAACGGAGAGAGGTGTCAGGCTCGGAGGGAGTGAATTCCCTACGCAACAAATAGCGGCGGCAACGTTTGGTTCCGGTTCAATGTTAGGAGGCCAATTTGGAGGTTTTCAAGATTCCAAAACATGGGTTTTGTGGGTCTCAATGTGTTGTATCAATTGAATTCATTTTTTCACCCATGTTGTTCATTATTTTAAATGTAAAATCATAGAAAACCTGTTGTTGCAATGAATAGAGAACCTACCTCAAAATACTAATAGAAAAAGGTGTGGAATTGACAACAGGTGGCCAAATGATAATCTCGAACGTGAGGGCGGCGGGCGATGGATGCACCAATCTCTTCTAGCAAGCACTTTGATATTCTTCTACAAATGTAACAAATGAAAATGACAAGTTGGGGCCCAATATTTATACCCTCATCTACATTTAATGGCCTCATTGAATGTTGGTATGGTTGACTAAGAGTTGGTGGATTTGAAATCAGCTGACGGCGGCGGGAGGTCTAGGGTCCAGTGTCCAGAAGGACATGGAAAAAAAGTCGTTGGAAAATTTCTTTCGGAAGCTGATGGAAAAGGACCTAGGCCCAGGAGGTGAAAAGATGCCCTAGATCAGCCGTCAGGAATGATCAAGTCCGCAAGGAGATCCAGGGATAGAACTCCAGTAGACTAGACCCGAGATGGGTGAAGGCAGCCTGAAATTTGCAACTTTTAAACCTATGGGAAATGGGGAACTGAGGCTCAGGGTTTAGGAAGGTAGGAACCTTCCACCATTTGAGAACAGTGAACACCTGGGGGAAACCTGACAAGGGAAACCCGGCGAGGCGGGCCCGCTAGGCCCTAAGGCAGCTGGCAGAAGAAAACTTCCAAGGAAAGTCCAGAAGGCTCTAGGACCTAACTGGGATGAAGGAGGAAAAACACGGTCAACCAAAGATAGAAGCTCAAAGGCACGTTGACCATCTGGGACACCAAAAATGGGGGCACGCAAAGTGAGGTGGTGAAAGAAAGACCCGACAAGGTGAAAGAAAAGAGGGTCCCCATTCTGAATGGGGCATGTGTGCTGAGGGCACAACAGGACCTAGCCAAAATTGCCTCCAGTTAGACCTTAGGATCAACGACCACTAGAGCCTTCTTCTATAGTTGTCATTCCATCCATTTTGGGACCTTTCTTTTATGCTTCAGTGATTCATGTTAACCTGCCTTTTATTTGTGGTTTTGAGGCTCATCCTCTTCATCACTAAGAGCTTCTTCATCACTCTTTTCCTCCTTGTCTGGCTCCTTTCCTTGTGTGGTATTTCCTATATCAAGCTCAGTAGAGGCTACATCAACAACATTTTCCTCTTGTGGTGTTCTCTCTTTATCTTCTTCATGTTTATCCCAACATTGGGTTTGGGCTTAGTGCCCTTCTCTTGTGCGTCTCCTTCTTCTTGATCCTTCTCTCCCCCCCTTTCTGAAGGTACTTCTTGTTGTACTAGGCCCTCATCTTGACTAGTCCTTGGAGGCTCTTCAAGTATCTCTAGATCAACATCTATGTCCCTTTTCTCCCCTTTGAAGTGATGCTCTTGAGGGATTTCTTCTTTATCCTCCTCCTGATCAAAGGTCTCAACTTCATAATATTGATCAATTTTTTCGTCACCCTCCTCTCTGGACCTTTGTGACCCTTCTTCATTAGAAGCTATCTTGTTGATGTTTATGGTCAACCCACCTTTAGGATGCTCAAAATAATCATCCTTGTCAAAGTCCTCTAGTTCATCATCAATTCCTTTTGTGGCCCCCTTAGTTCGCTTCACAGTAATCCTATCCATTTACTTAGAAATTTGCATTGTGGCCTCTATTTTTGGTGGCTCGGTCTGTAGCAGGGAAGAGGTAGAGTGATAACAAGCTTAGCCATTAGTGCTTGGAATTTTGGGTCAAGGATTACCCTAGAGAGGTCAATTGGCACATTTTGCATGTATTTTATGAATGCTTGTGGTAAAGTGGGTGGTGCCATAGATGGTGACGACATGGATGGTAACAGAGTGGAAAAAGTAGGTAGTGGTGGCAGGAGCAAGGAGGATGAAAGTGAAGAAGTAGTTGAAGAGGAAGAGTCCAATACCATCACTAGAGTAGTTGGTGAGGTGAAGGTGAGGTGGAGTGATATGTCCACAGTGGGGAGAGATGAGACAAGAAAAGATTTAGGAGTGGAGGATGGAGGAGTGGTGATGACAACAACAATGAGAGTGGAAGTGGTGGGTGGTGAGCGAGGCTACTTAGTTTCTTCCTCTTCTTCTTCATATTGGTGTTCCTCTTCCTGAATAGTTGGCATTTCAAGCACAAACGTCCTCGTCCTCTTTGCCTTCTTTGATGATTGGGATTTTGTTGCCTTCTTGGAATACACCTATTTTTTGGGATTGCATTCAAGTGCATCCTTCCTCTTCTTGGATTGAGTGACATGAGGGGATTTGGGAGCTACACCCAATGAACCCATAATTGCATCACTGTCTGTTTCACTTTCAATATCATCTTCAAGTTCCCCATAGGCAAGCTCTGCACCTTGTTCTTTTAGTTGAGTTATTTTCCCATCCACTCATTTCCTAGTTCTATGTTTGATTAGATGGGTGAGGATGTCTTGGTCAATGACCTCCTCTTCGGTCCAATCAATGACTGGTAGGGGAATATCATCTAAGGCAATGTACCTTTCATCTAAAATATTATCATCTTTGACAATTTTATCAGGCTATAGAAATAGATTGATGGACTTCACAAATTGAGTGATCATCCTCATGTAATGCCACATCTAGAACTCCTTGTCATCTTCACAATTCACCCAAAAGTCTTCAACGTGAGGCCAATGGGCATATTGTCTTCCAAATTATTTCCTCAACTTACCGTGAGGATCCATGCTTCGTCTGTCTATGTGTAGGTCCAAATGGTACTCATCCAATTCCTTTTCTTAGTATTCAACACACTGGGTAGCAGGACAAGAGTACATTCCTTGCTCAAATATGAGGGGATATGGGACCCTCACTTGATGCTTGTAACTTAATAGTGTACAGAAAGTCTATAGTTGCTGAGTGATCTCGAACAAAATGATTTTATCATTGGGGTAGTGCTACAATCTGTAAGGTTTTCCTGAGAACTACTCTACATAGATGTAGGCAAAATTTGGGAATTAGATAAACAGATATATCCAAAACCCTTGATTGCTTCCTTAACACTGTGTGTCACTCTTCTTTCAAGGTCTCCCCCCAAGAGTCTAATTATATGCCCAATGAAGGTATCATTCACTCTTCTATATTCCCTCTTGAAATTTATGTACTGCAATTGAGGATAACAATCGTATACTTTAAGTTCTCCTCTCTTGGTCCCCAATGTTCCAACATAGAACAATCCTTTGTATGAGAATTTGACTGCTAGGAGATATACTAGATACAAGGTCATATAGAATTGTGATGTCTTCTTCACCACCATGAATTGGTCACGCAAAGTGTTATTTATCAACTTTTCCCAATGGAATTTAGTTTTTCCTTAGAGGATCTCTTCCACAAAGTAGAACATCCATTCTTCAAAGGATGTAGCAATAGGAAAACCCATTACCTTGCTCAAGATTGTAACCAAATCATGATATTCTTCAAAGAAATTTCTCCTGTATAACTTTTGGGGTACCTTATTTGCACTACCTCTTTTCTCCTTCAGCCATGATTGATCAATTTGTGCATTTGCACCCAAGAGGATCCAATTACCACACCTTTTTAAAAAACTCCTTTTCTATTTCCTCCATCTATTCAAAGGTCAGAATGCCAAATGTTTTGCTGATAGACTTAGTAGATAGGTTCACTAATATCCTCCCATCTTTAGCAACTATTTTTTTGGTATTGGCATGGTAGCATTCTCGAAGGCTGGTACTAACTTTGAAACAATCAACATAGGAGGGAAAATTTCTACCTTTGAAAGGCCAATTTCCTTTATCTTTAGGGCATCCTTTGTGGTGGGGTTGAGCATCACCCTCTATTTGAATTCATCAATGTTCACGTGTCCTAGTTGGATGAGAGCTTAGAGGTGCACTCCACCCCATGAAATTGGTACTTCATTTTCAATTTCTCTTCTTTTCTCCTCAGGGTTCTTGCAATTTTTTTCCTTTATTAGCTTTTCCCATGGGATTCCCTGATGACCCCTCAAAAAATTCCATAAATCTTGCACCCAAAAGATGCAATCAGTGCTTTTACATATTAAAGAGACAACTATTAGTTAAATCTTGCAAATTCAGTGTTAGATGCATTCATATACCTCCAAGAGACCATGATATCCATACTAGTTTTCCATTTGAGGTTTTTTCAAGCAATTTACTAAGATGCAAGGCCAGAAGTGCAGGTTTCCCCTCTGTGGAAGCCATTATGAAGAAAATCATTAAGGAACGATGTTGGAGCCATGAAATCCTGCAGATGGCTGCCCACAGGAGAATTTTCACATGGCATGTTTGATAAGGAAATTTCCCATGGAATGATTAGCCATGCATGAAAATTGGTGACAAGGTGCTTGACGCCATTAGAATAGACTTTGGTGTGTTTGTGGGTTCAAGGAGTGTGGGCACCATGGGGGCGGAAAGCCCCCAGTGTTAAGTTGTTAAACAATGAAATCAGGTATGCGACATTCCACATACGAAGTTCTGTATGGAGGAACCTATAGGGCTATTTTATTTCTTAGGTTTGCTTAGCTTTCCTAAGTTGGGACTCACAAGTAGGGCAGTGTAGAGGCCATGTGTCAGATTGATGTTAGATTGATGGAGTTAAAATGGTGGCAAAAAGGATGATGTTCTCCCACATAGTGCTTTTCCTTGGTCAATTTAGTTGTGAACCTTTTGATGCATGGGAGATGGGTAGTGAAAGGTCATCAAGTATTTTCCATTAAGTAGTGGCTTTGACATGGTGGAGCTCTGAGCATAGTGGCCTGCAGGGGTGGACTCGTCGGAGAGATTCACCCAAAAGTTCTTAACTTGTGTGTTTTAGCTAGACATGGCATTGGTGGGGTCAAGGTCTGCCTAGCGGAGGGATGGGTTCGTTTCATCATTTAGGGATGGATTCAGAGCAATGGACCTCATAGGCGATGGCCCGTAGAGGTGGACACACAATCATTGTCTGACTCACAACTTTGTTGGCAACTTGAAGTTTTTCTTTGGGAAAATGAGGCTCACGTAATTCATGTAGAAGGGCACATATGTTATGTTGTTAATTAATAGTGACATAGGGATGACTTTCATCAAGGGGCAACCCATATAGGTGGGCCCACCAAGAATTCTAACTTAGTCTCTATTGATTCGACTGCTTAACACCAGTAGCGGAAATGTTAGCCATGGGGTTTGCAAGTGGGAACGTTAAGGCATTTTAATCACTAAGGAACGACACCTGTGATATAGAATTCCCATAGCGAAATCCCACAAGGGGGAACCCACATAATGCTTAAAGTTTTAGCGACTTTCTTAAGGTCACTCAAATTTCAAGCTTAAAATTAACATGGGATGGACAGTGTGGGAAACCATAGGGGTCATGCTATTGTTTATGGTGATGGAGGGACAAGATCCCATGAGAAAACCCATGAAAACCCCAAAAAAACCTCTTATTTTAACAAGGTGTGAATGCAGAGATAAGGCACATGGAACCCATAGCATCTACTTCAAATTTTATTCTAATATTGGGTTTTAACTTGGGTGAAACTAGGGTTTGGTAAATGCAAAATTTAAATAAATAAAACCATAGCTATGGAATTACCTTGATAGTTTGAATGCTTAGCAAAGAAAATCAATGCAGATTCATACCTTTAGAGGGTGCTAGAAATTGAAGCAAATCAAGATTGAATCCTCTGGGAAACTTGAAACACATAGGTGTCTCTTTATCTCTTTCCAGATTCAAAATGCAGGGTGAAAATGACAACCAAGATGTGGTCTATTTATAAGCAACCCGCCATTAATGGTGAGCATTAAATGTAGTTATGGCTAGGGCAGGGTTGGTAGAGTTGTGGAAACCTATGCCAACATGGATTCTCAAGGAAGACTAGATGGATAAGGTGGGTACAGGGCCTACCGTATGGGTGGATGCAGTGGGAATGCCGCATAATAGAGGAGAAAACCTAGATGGTGACCTGCATGTGGAGACCCGCAGTTGTGGATCCGCTAAAGCCAGTGGATGCAATGACAAAAGGAAAGAGGAATCCCACAACTCAAGTCCCATAGATGCTAAAGACTTAGTGAAATTTTGGGTAGGTGATTTGGTCAAGATGAATTTGATGACTTGAAGGCATGTGACCAATTTTAAGCTCAGAAATAGGGGCATGCAAAATGAAACAAAAAAACAAATGATTTGGTGAGAGCAGAAATGGAAAGAGGGGGTCTCCGGTCTGAACAATGCATGTGTGCTATAGGCACAACTAGTTGCAACATAACATATTTTTTCTTTCATGATTCCTTCATTCTATTTCATTTCATTTCAAGGCTTGATTACCAAAATGGGGTTTGACCAAGGAAAACCCCTATCTACTAAGAAAACAACATTTTTCTCTCCTCTACATGTGTGATTGCAGGTCTAGGTGTTTTGAGGCCTGAAGATCATTTGAAGAGAAAGTTGCAATATTGAAGAAAGTTTTCAAAGTTGTCAAGAAATTTTCATCTTCATGGAAAGTCACCTACAAGTCAGAATTTAGAGTTTTAGACTCAGAGATTGGACAAGAGAGAAGATAAAAAAGATCACAAGAGGATATTGGATTTTTGAGCAAACCCTAATACTAGGACTAAATTGCCACTTTGGGTGTATGAATCCCAGTATACCACTTTTCATCCATTTTCTATAGATCTTGGTTTAACAACAAATTTTAGATTCAGCCTGAAACCCTAAACTGTGACTAAATCACCCAACTTGGTGTATGAGTCCCAGTGTGCATCAAAATTCATAATTTTAAAATTGCAAACCTTGTTTCAAGCATCTCTAGCTTTTGAGGTGCCCCTCTATTCATTCTTAGTTTATTATTTTGATTTTAAGTTTCATATTATAGGTCATATAGCTAGATTTGCATATCACTTGAATTTCCTTCTTTTTGAGCACTTGCTTAGTGGTGAACCTCCCCTTTCATTTAATCGCACCCAAGGAAACCATCCTAACCCCAGTCCATTCCTTAATCAGGTCAATTGGTTGAGGGATCTTTGTTTCCTTTAATGAACTAGAGTGAAATATGCCCTTATCCCTTGTGTTCCATCTCCTAAAAGGTGGAGCACACTATTTATTTCTATTCAAGTAGGTTTAAAAATAAATTCCACATCTCCTCAAAGAGTAAAGAAACCACTAACTTATCCATCTAAATTTTTGAGGTAGTGCTCCCAATTTTCATCACCAATTAGTATCGTATTTATAACAAATAACATAAAAGTGTAATGCAATTATTATCCTCATTCATCTTTACTCCAACATAGTACAATTGGTTCATGCTTATATTGAATAATTCAAACAATTATACATTAAACCACCATGATCTATTCTCAATATATATAAATTCTTTCTCAAGAAAAAATTGTTAACAAATGATTTCTCTTGGTATAAGTTTCTCAAATTATTCCAAATATATAGGAAGGTTTGTTCAAGTATATTTAACAATTAATGAAATCAAGTTTCCACAATCCATATAGCTAATTCCAATTATCATTTCTAGATTTTATTATGTCTGAGATCCAAAATTCTTAGACACAATCAAATCCAAATACGACAATTGGAATTATATTTAACAAATTTGAATATACAAAGTAGAGCATAATGAGGCACTTCAAATTTCTATTTGATAGGTCTTATTTAGTGAGTGATAAATTATAAGTTGGTTTGTAGATATAATGGCCCATAGATCTATGTAACAAGTTTATCCACCATCTTGAGCTTTAATGACTCAAATTTTAGTGTTAATGAACCTCTCCATCTCTATCCTTGAGTTCTTTCTATTTTATTGCAACAAATCCTACTTTTGTTCAAACCAAGATTAGATTGAAAAACCTTATCCCTAACACCTAGGGCCTAGGATGATCACATTATGATACCAAATTAAACAAAGTAATTACAAAACTTATAAAGCCTAAGCTCTTACATGATTATCAACAACAAGAGATTAGGACAATTTTGGTATCATAATGGTATTTGTAAAACTCATTATGAAACCTTCATCTCAAGAACCTAATAAAGAGGAGAAGAAATATATGAAACCATAAAGTGGTAATTATTAAAAATAAGAGTTAAAACACCCAAAATGTGGTGCATGTAAATCCATAATAAAAATCTAATGCCTAGCTCCCAAGTTGAGTTCACAAGATAAAAATAACATATTCCTTACACATATCAAAAGATAATCATAATTCACTCACCAATTTGGATTATATTTATTGGATCCATTATATCCACTCAAATATATCTTATGGAATTCCATAACATGCATCATAAGTCTATCAACAAGTGAAACTCTCTCTTATAACTCTTGTATGTATCATATATTCTCTTATACTCTTGTTGTGCGAGACCTAACTTTGAGAGGCCATGAATTTTAATCTAGGAAGGCTTTTGAAAGCATATTTTTTAATTTTAAGGTCTCATGTATCTCTATGTCATTATTATCAACTCGCTTTAGTTGAGGCTCATTTTAATATTTGAAGGGCCAAAACTAACCTTTATAGCCCAAAATTTATATTTTTATGTTCTATAGATAAAAAATTTATTTCTCTTATTCTTAACGTTAGGATGCAAGTTTGATACACCTTTCCTAAAATTCTCCCACTTTTTGAACACCTTGAAATAGAAAAATAAATATAGGTAAAAGCAAGAAGATCAGTCCACTTCTCGTGGAAGTTTCAGACTTAGCCAAAAACCTAAAAATAGGGAAAATAAAATGGGATTTCGTTATTTAGAAAACAAGATCCCATTATGCTTTAGGATCCCAAGCCTAAATTTAAAATGGGATCCCGAACCTAAATTTAAAATGGGATCTCATTTTGTGGTGGGATCCCAAGCCAAGGATCATGAAATGGGATCTTGTTTACCATGAAATGATTGATTGTCTACTAAGAAATGAGATCTCATTTTGTAATAAACAAGATCTCGTCTACTACGAAACGAGATCCCATTTTGTAATAAATGGGATCCCATTTTGTAAAATTATTTAATTTTTTAAAAATGGTCTACGATCTCATTTTCACTAGTGAACAAAGTAGAGAGAATGGGACACTGAATTTGAGAGAGCAATTTTTTACTAGCAAACAATCTAGGTGAGCTATTTTTTCCAATTTTTGGCATTTTGTTATTTTTATTTAGGTTTATTTTATGCATTTTTTAAATTAGGTTTTTATATTTGGTTTGAATCTTTTTTCAAAACATATAAACCCTACATTCAATTGAAACTAAAAATTCTACCCTACACACAAAAGAGAACCCTAAACTGAATTGAAACAAAATATTTACCCTTCAAACAAAAATATGAACCCTAAACTGAGATTCAATCACATCCACAAACCATTATTGAGTCATCAAAAAACAAGTTTTAGTTACAATTTTATGGTAAAATGACTACCATTTAATAGTAAAAGCCTCCAAAATATACAGTGAAAGCCTCCAAAATCTCATTTATCATGTAAAAGCTAGATAAATATTGATTTTCCAACTAGATGGGAACATATAAATATTACCAATTGTAATGTTTTTTTTCAATTTGATGGAAAAATTAATTTTCATTTGCATTTCTTTATGTTTTAAATCTATATGCAAATATTCCAAAATTAGATAATACTTAATTTCTTTGAGAAATAAATCTATATTTTTCTAAGTTTATTTCATTCCATTATTTAGCACTTATTATTAATTATTTAATCTAGCCACATACAACTATAATTTGTAGCACATGGAATCCATATGTACCCATGCACAAACACCTTCTCTCTAACATATTAACATGCATATAGTTTTGTATCGACATAATCCTTGAACATCCTTTAGGTGCAAGTGCTAGTATATATTCATTTTCTTATAATTGTAATCTGTTGAACACCTAAAATACTAAGAGAGGGGGTCAATAAGTATTCTTCTAAACCACTTAATCATTTAAACATCCAATACTCATAGCATATTCAATTTTCAATAATGAATGAAAGCATGAAAAAAAGCAAAAATATCACATGACACATGAACACTAGATCTGTTATGTGCAAAACTCAAAATGGGAAAAACCATGGTGAGGATTAGCTCACAATATATTATAACTGGTTATAATATATTATAGAAGTTCTCACTGTAGGTGGACCCACTATCCAAGTGGACTCACTACTCACTAAAATATAGAAGAGATAGAAGAGATTATGGCACATAGCCATGAACTATTACAATTACATCTAACATATGCATGAAATATAAGTTCCAATGAAGCTCAAAATATAGACTTTACACACTTCATATTGATCTAACTTAATACTCTACTCTGCTTTTCATTTTCTCTATATTCAGACGTAATTCACATCCAAATATCCTTCTTATATATCTTCTTCATCTATAACATCAATTAGGTCAGCATAATTAGATGTAATATGAAAAATGTAGCTTGTCAACTCAATATATATACATACACTCTTTGCATTAAGATTGAAAGCTTACAAAATTTTGAAATAGGTTAGAATGCACCTAAAATAGCACCCACATAATGGATCAAAACATATTCAACCTCCATAACACATCCAACTCATTAGGTCAGCACTAGTAATGACCTAATTATAAAATTTTCCAACTGTACATCCATATTCATACACATGAACCTCCAAACTCAATGCAATCTAGAATAAACAATCAACTGACATATGTTAGCATCTCCACAAAACCTTAAACCAAAAATATAATCCATGGAGAAGTGTAGAGTCACCAAAACATATGCGCTAAACTGGAAAATGCCTATAATTGCCAAGAAAAACTTCTATTACTCATAAATCCAAAACAAGATGCAAAAACAAGGTGAAATTATAGAAATAGGATGTTCTATCAACCAAATGTTAGAAGCGCAGAGAAAAATATTCATCAACAAATCAATGTGGACACAACTACTGGATCCCCTATACACAAAATCACCTAAATTGACACATAGTCAATTTTTGCAACTATTTCCTTCACTGGATCAAGCCTTCTTGAAAAATTGTCTTACATAATCATCCTCAAGCATGCTCAAGACACCCAAAATAGTTTGTAGCATAGTCTTTGTACCAAGATACAATGTTGACATCAATGAAAACACTACAATTCATAATTGTTCACTTTGTGCTCATCCCACATGCTCATGTTTCCAACAATTTCATCAATGAATTCTCCTTATTCTTACAAAAAGATCCCCCTTTTTCATTCATGGAAACATGCCAAAATTATATCCAAAAAAATTCTCCCCCTTTGACATCAAGGGAAAAGGGTGTATACAACAAATTTTCTTGCATACCGAATCTCCCTCTGAAAAATATGTTCATATATATAAGCTAAAAAGCTAAACTAACTCCCCCTAAGAGAGCAATACACCACAACGAGATCAAAAACTTGCATTGAAAAATGCCTTACATAGTCAACATATATAAACTAGAGTCTAAAACAATAAACTGAAACTAAATAAAAAGAAATAATTACTTTCAACTAGAGGAGGTTGAACCTTGAAGCTTTTCTAGATGAGTATGCCAATCCTATTTTACTCTGAACCTAGATCTTTTTGGCTATGCCAAGCATCCTGCACTAAGTCTCTAGCTTCACTAGGCAGTCTTCCCCTTCTTTGGAGTGTTGGGTACTAGTTTGATCTTTGTAGCTTTATCAGCACAAACTAGGGCACTAGAAATAAATGTGAACTTAGAGTTCACAAAATCCATGAGGTTTCCAAACTACAAAATAATCTTTTTTTTTGTGCTTGCAGCTGGAAGTATTTCTCATGTAAGTCTTCTACTACTGACCTTATACTTCCATCTGGGTCATCTACTACATCATATGCACTAGAATCTTTTTTTATCTATAACTCAATTGAGTCCATTAATCTTTAATGCTCTTTGTGGCTCTAGGCCACTTCATGTAAAATTTGAATAAGGCTTTGGCCTCTACCACACAAGCCTATGCACCCTTGAGACTTTCCTAAAAAAAATTGTGTGCTTGTGCACACTTGTCCTTCATTTCCATTATATTCTTCTCATCCATTTTTTTATCTATTTACTTTTCCAACTTTTTCTTCAATATGGGGGCATATTCTTTAAATGAATAAATTAAAAAACTTAGATTTTCCATATCGGAGAGTGAATTGTCAATTGTTGCACTAGGTATCCTCCTATAAGTTCTTCACAACCTCCTCAATTAGTTCTTCACTCTCCTGATGTGTTTCAATTATTTCCTTCTAGGAAAATGCATGGAATACATCTCCCAGTTGAAGCTTGTGGAGTGGCGATATTTTGTTCAATTACACATTCCCTTGTTGCATGGGTAGTTGTAGCAATTATAGGGACACAAATGGTTGGAATTGTAATTGCATGTTCATCAAATCTTTTAGAGAATCTCTGGAGGAACTAGAGAATTCACTATGTGTGCAAGTAAAATTTCTATTCTAAAATGTAAAACAAAATGTAATGTAAGCAAGGAAAATGTTATGCCTTGCATAACCACCGCATTTTGTTTTTGGTCAAAACGGGTCCCCCTTGTGTTTGTTTGTCCTTGGTGTTCTTGTTTGGGTCTTAGGATTTTTCCTTTTTCCTCCTAACTCTTTGTTTCTTTTGTTTTTGTAGATTCAGAACATGGGCCAAAATTGGACTTAGAACTTTGCAAAGTTCTGGGTACAGTTTTTGTTCTGGTCCTGGCCCCGTTTCCTGCCTTGTTTGCTTCTTTGTTGTTTTGTTTGTCTCATGCTCTTGATTTTTTTTTCTCCCTTGGGTTTTCTTTTTTTCTCTTCCTCTTAGCATTTCTTTTCCATTTGGCAGAAGTGGGACCAGAATGGAAACTGAACCCAAAACTTTGCAAAAGTTCCAAGGCTGGGTTTGATTCTGATCCTACTCTCGTTTGTTTACCTTGTGTTTTGTTCTTGTTTTTTGTCTTGTTTTGGGATGGGATTTTCCCTGGTCCCATTTCCCCTTGTTCTTTTTTTTCCTTGTGTTGGTGTTCTTTCTCTTTGTTGGGAGTGGAACCAGAGTTGGATCTAAACCTAGAACTTTGAAAAAGTTCTAGGTCTAGATTTGGTTTCGATCCTGCCCCCATTCCTTTGTTGTAGTTTCCCTACTACGGGACTGGAACTAGATTCATAATGAAATTTGGAACTTTGATGAAGTTCCTAGTTCTATCCCGACTCTACTTCCACTCCTGTTTTACCTCTGATTTAAATGGTGGTTGTGTACTCACCTTTGCTCTGATTCTACTTTTTACCAACTACATTAATTACATTAATTACAACCTTCTCACACACATGAAATGGTTTTTAAAGCCTTAATCAAGGTTATTTAGCTCATTACAATTATCTAAAGTGTTTTGACAAGCAAGATTCAAAAAAAATAAAAGAGGAGCACGATTTGGTTGCAGGCGAGTTTTCGTGAGCAGATCCTTGTTGATTTTCAACCCTTTTCTGGTTGCGTTTTGAGGTAGGTTCCTTTCTCCTATTCCATTTTGTGTTTCCCTGTTTGGTTGTTCACTTTGTTCTTTGTGTGTTCATAGGACTTCGCCCATGGATCTTCGCTTGCATCCATTTGTGTTTCTTGGTTTTGTTTTCATTTTTTTCTCCCATTTTTTCATTTGTGTTTTGCTTTTGTTCATTCATTTTCATTGGTCTACCATCATTTTCTCTGTTCTCTATGGTGGTTCTATTCCAAAATGCCCTAGTTTTGATTAGGGCTTCCATTTGAAGGGGTCCAATGTTTAAAATTGTTTTAAAATCTTTCTCTCAACCCTTCTATTTTATGATTGTGTTGGTTTTATCAGTTTGATCATAGGGTTTTGATGCCCTAGTTTCAATTTAAGTTGATAGGCCATACAAATTAGGGTTTGTGTGTCATGCCCTTTTTGCATAGATACCTCAACTTGCTTGATCCTGGTTTTGTTTTTCCAAGTAGAGTCAAGCTTAAATTTTGCCTCCCCACCCTTTCTTTCTAACCTAGGTCCAAAATGATGTGGGCATGTGGGGAGAATCTGCTTAGCCATGGTAATCTGTAGTGGAGCCGGATCTAGAAACGAACTCTTCCAATGAACTTTCACTTAAGAGTTTAGTTTTAGAAATAATTTCAGTTGCGATTCTGGTTCTAGTTCTGATTCTGATACCGCAAGCCTTGGGGGAACCACATCACAAAATGATAATAGATATTGGAAATTTTGAAAGTTCCAATTTCTTATCTGATCCTAGTTCCAGCTCCAATTATGTTATTTGTTTCAATTATTTGGTTCTCATTCTTCTCTTGGTCCTGCTCCCCACAAGTTTAAAATTTTACTAAGTATGAAGGGCTACCTAAGGAAGGATAGAGAAATATGAAAGGTAACACTTGTAATGATGATTCTCATACCTTATGTTGGTCTAATCAAAGGTTTTATTGTAGGAGTAAACAATGTCAGGAGTATTCGAAGAGGTTTCACAAAAGGAATGGCAAGCTACAGAAAGCTCAAAGGGAGTGAAACCAAAGAAGGTAAAGGTGGAGCAATTTCCTTACACCTTGAGATATAAACACCAAGATTCTACTCTTACATCCAGCAAGATGGGTTCAGAATGGGTAGACATCACAGACACTAATCTAGGGCCATTCAATTATGAGGAGTTGATTGTAGATACTTTCTTAGAGGATGTGATTGAGAGGACTAAAAGAATAGCCCAATCTGGACTGGCACATGTCACTCTCTTCCCTCTATCATTCCAGTGCCTAGAGGTTATAGTCAAAGAAACAAAGGCTTACAATCCTTCATCAAGATAGTGTATGGACCTCCAAATAATGTTATCATTGATATACCTCCACAAATGATGAGGTTCTTGTTCAATGCACCTACCCCCAAGAACCCAAGCAATTGAATGAAGTAGAGGCATTGCAGTTATTTAATACAAACAAGGAAACTAATAGGTCCCACATGAATAAGAAGTGGTTGAGAACTGAAAAGAAGTCTTTGACTAAGGTTCTTGAACAACCTAAAAGGGGAGACTTCAAGAAGGAAAGTGATGACCTAATCATGATGCTTTCAAGTGTGTTTGGAAAGAAAGACCCTGTATATTTTAAGGAATGGATGTTTGCATTCATTGAAACCATTTTGGATGGTAGGAATTAGTTTGATTGGGGCATAATCTTGTCAGATAACTTGCACAATCAGATGCTCAAGGTGGGGGAGACAAAGAACTTCTTTATGAACTCCTATGTTAAATATTTAGTTGTAAGGATGAGCATATTCCCTAGATTGAATGCAATAGGCATATTAGGAGAAGCTCTTGGGAAAAAGAAGGCATGGGTGCACTATGATCAATTGACCCTACAAACATCAGAGCTACATTATATAAGGGTTAATGATGCATTCCTTTATGTCATTATTAACCGGTTGACAAAAGATGCTGGATTTAGGATAAGTAGAGAGGATATGGCTTTCATTGCTGAGTGGGGACACTGGTATATCCAATACCCTAAGTTATCTTATTTTAGGTTTTTTTTTTTATGGAAATGCTCATTGATTTCCAATATGTTCTAGTGATAAGATTGTTCTTATGGAGTTTATATATTAGGCTATGGTAGTCAATACAATGTTTTCCAACAAACACAAGCCAGGGTGCCACAAATTTCCCATGAAGTTGGAAGAATACTACTGTGTTCATAATTTGGCTGAAAAGGTAGTGTGTTAAGAATTAAGTTGTATAAAGTTGGGATTGTATACAGCTAGGAAACATTTTTACCCAAAGCATAAGATGAATGGTTTAGCTCCCATCATTTTTGATAAACATTATAACTTGTTGGAAATTTTTTGGATATATTTGTCGAATGATTATGATGTAAGGAAAATGAATTATTAATGGTTTACCATCCCACTAGTGATTGAATATAGGGTAAAGGAGGACATTCCTGAAACACTATCAGATGATGTTATAGTTTTGGATCCTGGGTATGAAGCAGAAAATATAAGTACGAAGAAATTGGACCCAATAAATTGGGATGAAGAGGAGTTTATTGACATTAAACAAATTTTTAGGACAGTAATGGATAGAAGCATCCAATGGGTGGTCATCAAGATAAAGGAGCCAGAAGCTGAATCCTCAAAGAAGAGGAAAGTAGGAGGTACCCAAGGTTATAGGAGAAACCAAGAAGAGGACAACCCCTAAGGAACACTTGGAGTATTACCCTCCTAGCCTAGGAAGGGGTGCTGATCCAGGAGTACCTACTCAACACACCCATGAATCACAAGGTGTGGAAACTACAATAGCTAGAGAAGGAGCCTTATCTCAACCTTCTCTCCCAGAAGAATCTACTAGAGAAGTACTTGCAGGCAGCCTCCATGAGCAAGCTAAAAAAGATAAGCAAAAAGAGGTTGAGATTCATCATGTAGGCATTGATTCAGAGGCCACACAATCATACCATGAGCCTCTAGTGACTGCATCTACTAAGGATATTGAAGATGTTGGAAAAGAACATGTCCTAACTCTAGAAGATGAATGGAAACTCTTTAAAGATGCAAAGAAGGAGGCTGATGCCAAGGCACAAGTTGATGCACTTGCAAAACAACAAGAGTTGGAGGTTAGAGCAAAGATTGAAGAGCTAGCAAGGAAACATAAGGAGAAGGAAAACCTCCTACAGCAAATAAAGGAGAATGAATGGAAAGATAATGTAGAGAGGGAGAAGTTGTCCCTCTTAAAAAAGATTCATGACCTTGAAGAGGAAAAGGCCTAACAAAGGAGACAAAAGGAAGACCTTGAGGCCAAAGAAAATGCTGCAGAAGAGTCTTAGAGAAAGAAATATTAAAAAGAGCTCTTATTGAAGAAGGAGGTAGAGGAACAAGCCAAACATGAATGAGAAGTGGCCAAAATGTGGGAGAGGGTTAAGGAATTGGAAAAACAAAGGAATGACATGTTGGAAGAGAGGAGATTGTAAGAATAAAGAGAGAAAGTTGAAGCTAATAGGCTTGGTAAAGAGATGGGAGAAAAGGAGTAGCAAAAAGAGGTTGATTCCCAACCTAAGCTAACACTTCTACAACCCCTCCCTTCTACCACTTCATCTTCACCATGAGGGATTAATCCTCCTACTGCTACAACATGGTTAAAGTTCAACTTGGAGAGGAAATAGGTAGTCCATCCCTAGCCCCTAAATTGGGATGATATTATAAAAGAAATTGAGAAGAAGAGGACCAAGAAAAAGGATTGAGTCCTTCATTCCATGAAATTGACAGATGATGGAGAACTTGTAGCTAAATGTGCCATTCCCATGGTTTACAAGGATAAACAAGAAATGCAGTTGAGTGACTATCAACTAGGCACTGTAAACTTGGGAAGGCCTACAAGGAACCAACAAATGGACCTGATTGATATTGTAGCATCTTCCACTAAGTCAAGGATGATAAAAGATAAAAAAAGGAAGGATGATCTCAAAGCTCAATTGGATCAATTGCATAAGTTCTTGAAGGACTTATCTTCTCCTGTTTCTTTGCAATCTGTTGCTCTCAAGACACCAATTTTGTCAAGTAAGAAAGAATCTAATGACCTTGTTGAAATGAGAAGCAAAGTAGGGATGTTGGATAGATGGACTGATAGGTTGAACCAAGAGGTTGAGGAACTACTTGTTGAAATTCATAAGGCTCATGAAAGTGCATGGGAATTAGTCAATGACATGACTACATATGGGGAGACCCTCTAGAAACAAGAGGAAGAATACAAAGAACATGTTAAGAGATTGAAAGAAAGTAATAAGCTACCTCAATAAACTCTTCTAGAACAATCCATCCTTAAAGAAGTTAATGAGTATTTTATTGATAAAACTATTAACATTATCAAATTTTGGTCTTCATTCATTTTTGCACATAGGAATGAGGTGCAACAAGCTAGGAAAGATTTGGCAGATCAAATTGTGGAACTAGAGGCAATTATAGCCATGATTGTGAATGAAGATGTCCCTATAAAGGATGGTTTCCCTCTTGATGAGCTAAGGAACAAATGGAATAATAGATTCCAAGAGACTATAAAAAAGGGATATGATGGTGATGATTTTTAATAGATAGGTTTATGGATATAAAAGAGGTAGTGAAGATTGATCAGAAGGAGCTTGCTAAGTTGGATGATCTATTCAAGTTCACCTCTGCTGAATTAAAAAGAATAAAATTTCAAGATAATTGGGTAGATGGGCTAGATGTGGATATACTTAAACAAGTATTGAATAGTTATGATGAATATCTACTTGAGAAGAAGACAGAGGAGTGAAGTGGTTATGGAATATCCTTTTTGAATGAAGCATCAACTGATACAACGAGTTGGGCAGCTCTCTCCTACTTTTCAGGATCATAACACAAGCTTGACTGAGGATCCCCAGTAGTTAAACCTTCTTCCTTTGGCTACATATTTTTGATAAAGAGTCATCAATGGTTAACTAAAGATCATGATGGGTAGTTACCTCATGCAGCTTTAGTTACTCCTTGATTTGTGGATCTTCATTTTTGATGAGAAGAATTAGTGTTGAACTTCTCTATAAGTAGAATTTCTCTCCATATTGTAAAGGTCGGCTAATTGAAGTCAAGATTAGCTACCTAAAGAGAGATCTAGGATAGGTCTTATAGTTTTTAGAAGATTTTATAGTTTTTATGCAAAGATATTTAAACATTTTTACAAGTTTCAATATAGTTTATGTTATTTCCAAAACTAGTTTTAATGGTAATGTTGATGAACAATAGTCATTTGTATGCCAGTGAGTTTGTTGTGCATAAATGTCTCTTGTTTGATGAAAATAAATATAAGATTCTAAATCTGAGGCTATATGATTGAGTTATCTGTGAATGAGATCTCTTTGTCTTTATTGATCGATGAATTTTAATAATTAGTTGGTGATTTGTTCTTGTTTTATTTTTAAGTTTAGTGATGATGAATGATTATATGTCTTAAATTTGGACTATGAATGAATGCAATGGTATACATTGTTTTGTGGATTGTATCATTTTATGTTTTTAGTTGTTTGAAAAGGAATGCTCATTATGAAGTTTATATGTCTAAATTAAAGGAAATCTATGTTTATGTTTTTTTGTCCTAAGCTCTGTTCTATCTTTTGATGTTTACTTACACCCTATAAAATGTTAGATTAATTTGTACTATGTAGTTTGTATCCCTTTACCAGTAGGCCCCTTGAACATTACAGTTGCATAGGCCACTAAATGACATCAACATAGTTGAGAACCAACTACATAGACCTTGGAAGATAGGTAGTTTTAGATTATTTATCTTTTTTAGGAGAAATAGAGTAGAAATATTTTATTTTAATGTTGTTGTGTTACATTGGCCATCAATAGAATTGGCACTAGAAGAAGGGCTTGAAGGAATGAATTAGCTCGAATCAGGTCCTTTTCACCAGAAAGGTTTGAAATAGTTCTTAGATTTTCTACAAATCCAGAATGATTAGTTGAACTCTAGACCTTTGTTAGGCATAAAGCCTGTAGGATTTTAATCCCACCACTGCTAACACCACCACTTACTCCACCTAGGTTTCCACTCATACCATAGCTAGTAGAACCAAATCCAGCACCATCACCACCTATGGAATTCTTTTCCAATAATCCTTCACCATTGGGAGTCATTCCTGGCAACATACATGAGATCCCTAAAAAATCCAGAGAAATTCTTCCCTAGGTACACTCATGGAGAGTCACGAAGTGATGAAGAGCACATACAAACATTCAAGGATGCCTATACTCGGGCTCAAATCTCTTACCATGATGTTTCATGTAGAATATTTCCCTACTTGTTGGGAGATATGGTCTACAATTGGTATCTGAATCTGTCCACTTGATCAATCTTGAGCTGGACAAACTTAGAAGATGTGTTCATAAATAAATTTTAGGTTTATGTCAATCCTTCAACCTTGTATCTTCAATTTTCCACTACTAGGAAGGAGCCACACTAACCATTACCCTTGTTTAATATCAGATTCCATAGAATGTACAAGAGGTTACACAACCGTACTTGGTGGCTGAAAATATTGTTATCCAAGCTTACCTGAAGGCCATAGATCCCTTGATTGGCCTATTTTGTAGAGAAAATACCTTGCAAATGACATTAATTCTCTTTTTAAAGTTTACCACCTGGCTATTAAATTGTAGCAATAGATTAGTTCACAGTCAAGAGGTCTAGGAGGGATTTTACCTCCTCTAGGATACTCCTAGGTGCCTAATCCTACCCCGTTGTTTAATACAGTCCCAAGGAAGTCCTGGGAATGTCTCACTCTACTTATGGCCCTTTAACCAAGCTACAGGCTCCATCTCAACAACTATTATTTAGTGGTCAGACCCCCAACTTTTCATAACAAGCTCAAAATTCCCATAATCATGTTGGAGGGTCTAACCCTTTGACACACATGTTAGCTGCAACTACTATAGAAAGTGAACATACGGCTCATCTAACAACAAAGTTGGAAACTCTGAGGAAAAAATTATCTCAGGTGACTAATGAGATGGCACAACTCAAGTACAACCCCCCTTAGAATCAAAATCAAAACTAGAATTACCAAAACCAAGGAGGGTACTCCAATCAGGGTAGTTATTCCAATCAGAACACCAATCAAAACCAAAGGAACTTTCAAAATAAAAATTCCCCAAATCAAAATTACCAGAACCAAAATAGGGGATACAACCAGAGATCAAATAACAATAGACAATGAAACACTGGGCTAAACAATGGGGGAGATTCCCATAACTATCAAGATGGTGATGACAAACCACACACTGCAAATGATGCATATCTTAGTTTTATGATAAATTGGTGTAGCTTGCACGACACTACAACACATTTTGAGGTTAACTGTCCTGAAATGGAGAAAATGGTTAAGATTGCACAAGTTGGCACTTCACTGAAGGGTGCTCCCAACAAGAATAGTGTATCCACAGATACAACCATGGCTTATGAGCTCTTTGAAAAAGGATCTCCTTTTCCTAGACAAGAGGAAAATGAACCAAATGAGGACGTATATGATGCTGAAGCCTTCTGATCCAAAGGAGGTCATTTCCCGAGGAATCAGAATAAAGGCCCATTCACCACATTTTCTCCTCTGAACAATATAGTTCCACCCAACTAGAATGCTAACAACAATCAACCTCCACCAAAAGGCCCACCTAAACTTCAAAACAAAGGTAACTCATCTTTTGTTCCTAAATATCAGATGAAAAATGAAATGGAATTTGATTTGATTTCATAGATGCAAAAATGAAAGACTTCATTGTTATTCTTTGAAATTTTAAAGTGGTGCCCTGACCAACAAGACATTGAGTTGAGAGATTTGGAAGAGGTAGGTAGGTCAAAAGGGAAGAATAAGGTGACTCCAACTACTGATATGGACATGGTCCTTTACGAAGGCAAGACAAGGACCCCACCATTCCTTCTAAGCCTGCGAATCTTTAGAAAGAATTTGCATGATTACCTCTTTGATTTCAGAGCCTTAGGTAATGTCATTCCCTTCTCCATTTGTAAAAAGTTAGGTTTAAATCTGGTTTAGACTCACAATAAAGTAATACAGTTAGAAAAAAATGAAGTTAATGTGGTAGGGGAATTCAAAAATATTCATGTGCAAGTTGGATCAGACCCACTGATCCAAACTTATATGGATATCCAGGTAGTTGATATTCCTAAGACATACGACATGCTTTTAAGGTAGGAATTGATGAAAAGCATCGGGGGTTACCTATCTTTAGAATTTTCACACATGTTGCTACCATGGAAAGGGGTAGCAACAAAAAATAGGATTGAAAGCAAGCCTTGTCTCAAACAGATGATCACTGAGTATAACTATCCTAATGAGGTAGCCTATTTTGAAACCGAGATAGGACTATATAGGAGAAAGGAAATCATGAACTTTTCAATGTTTAATCCTGATAACCTACAACCTTTAGAGCATAGAAATCCCATGACCACTATCAACTAGTAGGTTTTAATTAGAAAGTTGCAACAAGATAGGCTAGTTCTAGGAGAGGAGGTTGATCTATGGAGTTTTCTACTCCCTAACTGGTACATAATTCATTACCAGAGTGATTCCAAATTGACATGTCAACCTTTTGTAGACATTTTGAATCATGTCTGTCAGTCTGAAGAAACCTATGAATGCCACCCCGAAACACCCCCAAATCAGTTTCCATTTAAGGCTAGAGATGCCACTATTTTGAAACTAACCAATAGTGCACAGGAAGAAGTCCTTCCCACAATCAGACAGATTTAGATCTCATGTTCTACCTTGGGAAATGAAGTTGCAAAATCTCATGGGTTATCTAATACACCTACCCCTACCAACCTTCCAATCCCAAAAGGTTTGTTGAAAACAATGACCGAGTATAAAATCACTGATCAAGATTAGATTTGAGAAGTGTCTACACAAATTCTAAATCTTAGTGAAACCTCTGAGGATCGTCATTCACAAGAGGAGATTCACATCACTCATCTTGTCTAGAAGTCTTAAACTAGTCTAAGCCACCACCTATTTCTTGTGAACAATTACCCCCAGCTTGTCGTAGGAAAGAAATACCCACCCCACATCAATTGTGGGTCCTTAAATTTGATGGTTCTAAGTCTAAATCAGGGAGTGGAGCAGGAGTTGAACTAACAAGTTACCCAAAAGGGAAAACATACTTTGCCTCTTATAGGTTGCAGTTCAGTTGTACCAATAATGTGGTAGAGTATGAAGCGATGGCCAAAGGACTGATGTTTATGCATTATAAAAAGGTTACAAATCTAACAGTCATGGGAGATTCTAGGGTTATTGTCAAGTAGGTTTGCAGTCAATACACATGCCATAACAAGAGGCTGGCTACATACCAAAGCATAATATGGAATTTGATAGAGGACTTTGATTCCTTTGGGAGAAAATTGATTCCTAGAGAGGATAACTAGATTGCGGATGCATTTGTTCTTGCTTCTAGTACCTTGGAACCCATGCAAGACTCTAAATTGAAAAGATTCTCAGTAGATTTAGTCTCAATCACAGCCATTCCAAATAATGTTCAAAATTTTTAGGTCTTTGATGATGACAAACATATACTTGCCTTCTTGGAAATTTTGAACATCTTTAAAGGATAGATTATTGATGAATCAGATAGAGATCAGGGAGACTGGGATCTAGAAACATGTGATGTAGAAGGAATAATGAACCTGAAAACAAACAACATTCCTAAGGGAATGGTGGTGTTAGAGAGAATCTTTGACTTTGATCCTTGAGCCCGTGAAAAACTACCTATTGAAATTGATGGGGGAAGTACGAGTCAGTCAACTTGGTAGATTTAGGCCCTGAGAAGAATGTATTTATTGGAAAAATCTACCCCAAACACATTTGAGAGAAAATCCTGATAGCATTAAAAGTGGATATAGCAGTGATTGCTTGGGGATATGAAGATTTGAAAACCTCTGATACTTTGGTAATAACACATACTATCCCCTTGAAGCCTGAAGCAAAGCCTTTTTGCCAAAAGCAGTTCTTGGTGAATTCCTTGATCAAACCCTTAATTCAGAAGGAAGTGTAGAAGTTACTGTTAGCAAGGATAATATTTTTGGTAAGACATTCAACTTGGGTCGCTAATCTTGTCCCCGTTCATAAAAAGAACAGAGAGACTAGGTTGTGCATTGATTTTAGAAACCTTAACAAAGCATCAGAGAAATAAAATTATCCTCTTCCTTCTATGGATGAGGTGCTACAAATAGTAAATGGTTTGCAAATGTTGTGGTTCTTGGATGGATATTCAGGATACAATCAGGTAATGGTCAACTATGAAGATAGGATGAAGACTGACTTCACTACCAAGTGGGGTACATTTACTTATCTAAGGATGCCCTTTGGTATCATCAACATTGGAGCTACCTTTCAATGAGTGATGGATGTGACATTCAAGGATCTAGTAGGTAAGTATATAATTATATATATGGATGATTTGATGATGTTTTCAAAGAATAGAGAAAACCATGTTGCAGATCTGTCAAAGGTCCTTCAAAAGTGCATAAGTTGTGGAGTCTCCATCAATCCAAAAAAGTGTGTGTTCGAAGTTTCAGAAGGTAAATTACTAGGCCACATAATATTAGAGAAGGGAATTTTAATTAACCTAGACAGAGTGGAATCCATTTTGAAATTGACCATGCCTGGTAGCAAAAAGAAGACGAGGTCCTTTTTTGAGAAGGTAAACTTTGTACAGAAATTCATAACTAGGTTTGTGGAGATCGTCAAACCCCTCAACAAAATGATGAAGAAGGATGCTAAAATTGAGTGGAGGAATGAGGCTAAATCTAATTTCTCATAGATTAAACAGTCTATTTCAAAGGCACCAGTTCTAACTAGCCCTGATTATTTGAAGCCTTTTTATATATATTCTTTTGCATTTGACCATTCTTGTGATACTGTTTTGACATAGTGAAAAGGTGAAGGGGATGAAAGGCCGATTGATTTTATGAGTTATCCTTTCAAGAATGTTGAAGTTAGATATCCACCTTTAGAGAAACAAAATTTTGAGTTGGTACGAGCTGTCAAGAAATTCCAGCACTATATCCTCCGCAGTTAAATTACTGCCATAGTTCTGGACCCTGTTGTAAAGTCCTATCTTATGCAAAGTGAACTAGGGGAGAGAGGAGGAAAGTGGATGGAAATATTACAAGAATTTGACCTTGAAATCTATCTAATGAAGCTAGTATGAGGACAAGCCTATCCAAAGCTATGGTAAATGTTGATACTAAGATTACCTATCAATAGTATACAATACAATCATTTACAGGTGATCCTTGGTATGTTGATTTGATCTTTCTGTTGCTAAATAACAAATTACCAGATGAGATCAACACTTAGAGGAGAAAACTCAGGCTGAACAGTTCCCACTACATGCTCAAAGGGGGAGCTCTATACCAAAGAAACTTTGAGGGAATCTATCTATGCTGCCTTGATCAATAGAAAGTGAAACAAGCCATAGCAGAATTTCATGGCAAACATGGTATTGGGCATGGTTCTACTGATTCCATGGCACACCAAATTTTGAGATCAGGTTACTACTGGCCTCATTTGTTCCACGATGCTCACCAACATGTGAGGAAATTTCATACCTGTTATACTTCCACATCTAGGGAACGTAATCTAGCAATGCCCCTACAACCAGTATACGAGGTAAGACCATTTTCCCAATAGGCATTAGATTTTGTTGGGGTAATTAACCCCAATTCTTCTATAGGTCACAAATTTATTTTGACGACAACTGATTATTAAAAATGGTGGAATAAAGCCCAGCCTTGTAAGAATAGCACCACCGAGCTTGTCATCAAATTCCTTAATGAATGCATCATTATTAGGTTTGAAGTACTATTTTCCCTTGTATGTGATAATGGCCCTACTTTCTCTTATGCATAATTTATTCAATGGGCATATGAGCATAAAATTGTGTTAAAATATTCTTCCAATTACTACCCATAGGGGAATGGAGTAGTTGAGTCTACAAACAAAAATCTGTTGGAAGTAATTAAGAAGTTGTTAGAAAGTAATCCTAGGGATTGGCATACTCAACTCAGATTTTCCTTATGGGAAGATAGAATTTGAATCAAGGCCACCTTAGGAAACTCTTCATTCAAGTCAGTCTATAGCCAAGACATGGTTTTTCCTATCCATCAACAGATACCTGTTCTGAGGTTAATGCAAGAATTCTACTCAAATGATGATAGGATATAAGTTAGGCTAACCAGTATATTGAATCTAGAAGAACAAAGAGATGTTGCTTTACAACAGTTTTCTAAACATTAAGTTTGTTGTCAAATGTTGGGTTTGACAAAAGAAAAAAAATCAAATATTTTAGAATATTAGACCTAGTACACTATGGGGTAAAGCCGGGCAAAAGAAAGGGGACCATCAAAATTTTGATTGACTTTGGTTGGGTCCTTGTCAAATTGCCGAGATCCTCAATGAAAATGCCTTTCAATTGAGCACTTTAACAAGAGAGCCTATTCCATTACCTATCACTGGGCAATTTCTCAAACACTATTTTGGCCTGTGAGGGTTTGATGTTTTGTTTGGTTGTACACATGTAATTAGTTGGCTCTTTTGCTTGTTTGTTTGTTTTGGTTTTTTTTTTTTGCTCTTGTGGTTTTTGTTTCTATCCTTGTGTCTTGGGGTGACTTCCGTTTTGCTCTATTTCAAAATACGAAGCGGTTATTCACTGTATGCTGAAGGTACTAGGAGAGAAATTGGTTTAGGTATTTTTAGGTATGTCTGGAAATTTTTCATTTCAAACCCTATATCTTGTTCTCTTTTAATGAAACTTTGAAAGGTTAAGAAAAAAAATAGGTATATTGTAAGTAATCTCATCAACCATGTTTGAACTTGACACCGAATAGATAAAAACATCTCTTTACATGAAGGCCTCTTTGTCTCAGGGTAATTGTGTTCTAGATTAGGTGAAAAATATGAGTCTTGACACTGTCATGAGGTCAACTGTAGTTCTCAACCCAAGTTTCAAGATGATACATCTGAGTATTGAGGAAAAGATGAAAAATAATTATTCAAGTAAGCCTATACAAAAAGAAAGAGAACCATTAACTGATGGCAAAAATCAATATGAGAAGGGTAATTCAAGTATCTCTACTGGGGATATGGACACCTGGCTGGTAGTAGAGGAATGCTTTGAGAGAACTAGAGGTATCTCTGTCAGGGCTATGGATGCTTGTCTAGTAGCGGAGCAATACCCAGAATATCATTGCATGATAGTCATAAGGATTCAACTCACGTAGCCTAAATCTTTAATAAAGTTATTTCGGGATGGGAAGAACCTTTATGAAAATATATACACCATACATGCACACACTCAAATTCGATGCAGTGATTGCTAATTTACATTTGAGATTCTAGTTCAACTTTTTTTTCCATGATTGATCATGCTCAAGTTTAAAATGTTCATGAACTAGAGGTTCTGGGTGACTGATATTTTTCAATATCTTGAAAATGGGTAAACCATTTTCCTAGCTGAGTCACCATTTGTTATACCTTGTATAACCACCCAATTTTGTTTTTGGTCAAAATGGGTCCCCCTTGTTTTTATTTTTCCTTGGTGTTCTTGTTTGGGTCTTAGGATTTGTTCTTTTTCCTCCTAAGTCTTTGTTTCTTTTGTTTTTCGTGGGTTCAAAATGTAGGCCAAAAATGGACTTAGAACTTTGCAAAGTTCTGGGTATAGTTTTTGTTCCAGTCCTGGCCCCATTTCCTACCTTGTTGGCTTCTTTGTTGTTTTGCTTGTCTCGTGCTCTTGAGTTTGTTTTCTCCCTTGGGTTTTATTTTTTTCTCTTCCTCTTCGTGTTTCTTTTCCCTTTTACGAAAGCGGGACTAGAACGGAAACTAGACCAAGAACTTTGCAAAAGTTCCAAGTCCGAGTTTGGTTCCAATCCCTCTCCCCTTTATTTTCCCTATTTTTTTTTCTCATTTTGTATCCTATTTTTGGATGGGATTTTCCTTGGTCTCACTTCCCTTTGTTCTTTTGTTTTCCTTGTGTTGGTGTTCTTTCTCTTTGTTGGGAATGAAACCGAAGTCAGATGTGAACCTAGAACTTTTTAAAAGTTCTAGGTTTGGATTTGATTTTGATCCTACCCCCGTTCCTTTGTTTCCCTTTCCCTTCCACAGAACTAGAACTGGATTTGGAATGAAATGTGGAACTTTGACAAAGTTCTTGGTTCTATCCCAACTTCGCTTTCGCTCATGTTTTACCTTTGATGTACATGGTGGTTGTGTACTCACCTTCATTCCAATTCCACTACCAACCAATTGTATTAATTGCATTAATTGCAGCCTCCTCACATGCACAAAATGGTTTCTAAAACCTTAATCAAGGTTATTTGGCTCATTACAATTATCCAAAGTGTTTTAACAAGCAAGAGCTGAAGCAACTCAAAGAGGAGCAGGATTTGGTTGTGGGTGAGTGTTTGTGAGAAGATCCTTGTCGATTTTCAACACTTTTCCAATTGTGTTTTGTGGTAGTGGGTTTCTCCCATTTCATTTTGTGTTTTCCCATTTGGTTGTTCACTCTGTTCTTTGCGCGTTTGTGGGACTTCTCCCATGGATCTTCGCTTGTGTCCATTTGTGTTCCATTTGTGTTTCTTGGTGTTTTTTTCATTTTTTCTCTTCTTTTTCCATTTGTTTTTTGCTTCTATTCATTCATTTTTGTTGTTCTATTGTCATTTCCTCTATTCTCGATGGTGGGTCTATTCCTTTGTGCCCTAGTTTTGATTAGGGATTTCCTTTGAAGGGGTCTAGTGTTTAAAACTATTTAAAATCTTTCTCTCGACCCTTTTGTTTTATGCCTGTGTTAGTTTTATGGGTTTGATCATAGGTTTTTGATGCCCTAGTTTCAATTTAAGTTGATAAGCCATATGAATTAGGGTTTGCATGTCATACCCATTTTGCGTAGATACCTTAGCTCACTCAATCCCAATCCCATTTTTCAAGGCAGAGTCGAGATTAAATTCTACCTCCATGAGCTTTCTTTCTAACTTGGGTCAAAAATGATGTGGGGAGAATCCGCTTAGCCATGGTAATCCATAGCAGAATCAAATATGAAAATGAACCCATCCAATGAAATTTTTCCTTATAGTTCGGTTTTGGAAATGATTCTGGTTTTGATTCTGATTCCACCAGCCTTGGTAGAATCAGATCAAGGAACAATACGAGATATTGGAACTTTTAAAAGTTCTGGTTTCTTATCTGATTCTGGTTTCAGTTCTGATTGTGTTATTTGTTTTAACTCTCTGGTTCCTAATCTTCTCCTAGTCTCGCTCCTGACAAGTTTGAAATTTTATTAAGTATGAAGGGCTACCTAAGGAAGGATAGAGAAATATGAAAGGTAACACTTGTAATGATGATTCTCATACCTTTTGTTGGTCTAATCCAAGGTTTTCTTGTAGGAGTAAACAATGTCAAGAGCATCCAAAGAGGTCTCACAAAAGGAAGGGAAAGCTACGGAAAACTCAAAGGGAGTGAAACCAAATAAGGTAAAGGTGGAGCAATTTCCTTACACCTTGAGATATAAACACCAATATGCCACTCTCATAGCCATCAAGTTGGATTCAGAATGGGAAGATATCACAAACACTAATCTAGGGCCATTCAACTATGAGGACCTGATTGTAGATACTTTCTCAGAGGATATGATTGGGAGGACTGAAAGAATAGCCCAATCTGGACTGGCACTTGTCACTCTCTTCCCTCTATCAGTCTAGTTCCTGGAGCTTATACTCATAGCAGCAAGTGATTATAATCCTTCATCAAGATAGTGTATGGACCTCCATGGGAATGTGATCATTGATCTATTTCTGAACATGATCAGGTTCTTGTTCAATGCACCTGCCCCCAGGAACCCCAAGCAATTGAATGAGGTAGAGGTGTTACATTTATTTAATAGGGAAAAGGAAGCTAATAGGTCCCACATGAATAAGAAGTGGTTGGGAACTAAAAAGAAGTCTTTGATTAAGGTTCCTAAACAACCCAAAAGGGGAGACTTCAAGAAGGAAATTGATGACCTAATCATGATGATTTCTAGTGTGTTTAGAAAGAAAGACTTTGCATTTTTTAAGGAATGGATGTTTCCATTCATTGAAACCATTTTGGATGGTAGGAAATAGTTTGATTGAGGCATGATCTTGTTAGATAACTTGTACAATTAGATGCTCAAGGTGGGAGAGACAAAGAACTTCTTCATGAACTCCTATGTTATATATTCAGCTGCAAAGATGGGCATATTCCCTGGATTGAATGCACTAGGTGTATTAGGAGAAGCTCCTAGGGAAAATAAGGAATGGGATTACTATGATCACTTGATCCTGCAAACATCAAAGCTACATTATAGAAGGGTTAATGATGCATTCATTTATGTCATTATTAACTAGTTGATGGGAGATGTTGGATTTATGATGAGTAGAGAGGTTATGGCTTTCATTGCTGAATGGGGACATTGGTATATCCAATACCCTAAGTTCTCTTATTTTAGGTTGGTAGGTTTTGATGGACATCACCATCGATTTACAAGATGTTACAATGATAAGATTGTTCTTATAGAGTTTATACATCCGGCTATGGGAGTCAATACAAATTTTTCCAACAAACACAAGCTGATGTTCCACAAATTTTCCATGAAGTTGGGAGAATATTGTTGTGTTCACAATTTTCCTGCAAAGGTAGTGTGTGAAAAATTAAGTTATCTAAAGTTGGGATTGCATACAACTAGGAAACATTTTGACCTAGAGCATAAGATGAATGGTTTAGCTCCCACCATTTTTGATAAAAATTATAACTTGTTGGAAGATTTTCAAATAGATTTGTAGGATGATTATGATGTAAGGAAAAGGAATTACGAAAGGATTACTATCCCACTAATGATTGAATATGGGGTAAAGGAGGACATTCCTGAAACACTATCAAATGATGGTGTAGTTTTGGACCTTGGGTATGAAGCAAAAAATATAGGTACAAAGAACTTGGACCCAATAAATTGGGATGAAGAGGAGTTTATTGACATTAAAAAAATTTCCAGGATAGTAATGGATAGTGTATAAACATAAAAATGGTCACATCACAATAGTCTGGTAATTAATTAAATATTTTTTATATTTAATTAAATCTCTAAATTCAATCTATGTATAAATAAATCTAAATAATTTATTTATATTGTTCATTCTTTCATGTTGATTAAATAAATAAGTTTATTTAATCACTTTTCTTATCCATTTCTTAATTAATTAAATAAACATTATGATTTATTTATATTAATTATCATATAATCTTGGCTTGAATATTTTATTTAAATAAAGATTAAATATTCTTGTCTTCAAAAATCTTGTAAAATCCATTCATAATTAAATATTCTAAATATTTAATTAATTCTTCTAAAGTCCATTCACAATTAAATATTCTAAATATTTAATTAGATTTTTTAAAGTCACATCACAATTAAATACTCTAAAATATTTAATTAAATCTTCTATAGTCCTAAAATCAAATATCAAACTCACATAAAATTAAATAAATTTATTTATTTATTTAATTTGGATTATCTACAACAACCGTGAAACAAACTTCAAAACAAAAAATTTCTTTGTTTCTAAGTAAAGTTGTCCCTTGGGTTGAAGACAAACCTCCATTCTTCTCTCCAACCTCCCAACAATTTCCATCTTCCTCTCAACCTCTCCATCTCTCACCATTCAAATTTACCAAAAAATCTCATAGCCATTGATCTTTTCCAGCTAGGTTCTTGCCTGTGAAAATCTATAAAAGGGATTGCCGAGTCTCTAAAAAAAGAGAGAAGCTTTCATACAGGAAAACTATAGTCAATTAGCCTTCCAGCATCCATAGTCTTTAGAATAATAGTATAACATAGCTTAGCATATTATCAATCCATATCATGGCCTATCATCCTCATAGCATAGTTTCAATAGAATTCATAATCCACAGCCCTTGTGCATAATCTACAGCCCCTGTGCATATCCGTACATCAACATTTCACTCCACCAACATATAGGATAGAGAAGTACTCTCCCTTTGCATACTCATTTTGTAGGTTGCCATTCTGAGAAGCATTGCTTATACAATCTGAAAGCAGCAGCTTCAAGCAAACCATTGGAGATAGAGGACAATGGAACAATTCTAAAGAAGCTTTGTTTGATCTCTTTTCATTTTATTTAGCTTTCTTTAGTTTAATGTTGCATTGGTGTGTTTTTATTATCTTATTTTGATACTAACATTTCCCACACACATTTTTGGCACCCACCGTGGGGATCTTGCCCCAATTTTAACATCTTTTTGTAGATTTTTCTGACAAGTTATGGATGAAAGAGCATATTAGCACATTAAACATGCTTCAACGTAGTTCACACCTAGTTTAGCACTCTTTAACTCTGTTGCAACACCCATTAAGCATCTTACAACACCTGTGAAGCATCTTACAGCACCCATTAAGCATCCTATAGCACCTGTTAAGCATTTTACAGTGCCCATTAAGCATCTTACAGTGCCCATTAAGCATCCTATAACTCCTGTTAAGCATCTTATAGCGCCCATTAAGCATCTTACAATGCCCATTAAGCATCTTACAGAGCCCATTCAGCATCCTACAACACTTGTTAAGAATCCTACATTGCCCATTAAACATCCTACAGTGCCCTTTAATCATCCTACAATGCCCATTAGTGATTTAGTAGTGCTCTTGATGTCTATTTTAGCGCATTTTTTAATTTTAGCATAGATTTTCAAAATCTGCAATTGTAATCTGTAACTTAAATATGATTTGACTGGATCCAACATGACCATGGCCAGTAAGAGATTTTAATTGGAATGAAGCAATCCTAGGATAGTGACTTCATTTTCTATTTTGGACTAAAAAGAACTCCATGTCTTTGTGAAGTAATATCTTCACCTAGCATAAAAAAAAATGTTTATTTGGGCTTAAAATTGAACTCTTGCTTGCTTTGATTAAAAGGTGATAGGCCTATGCTCTCCCCTTAATTGGGTGATCAAAATGCTAGACTCATCTATTTTATTTCACACAATTTTAATCTTTGTTAATACCTTTTAGAAGGCCTGTCGTAGTGGGAAAAAGTACTCACCCTATAGGAACGACCTAAGTGGGAACAACTAAAGCCAAGTTTTCCAACCCACTTTAATAAAATGCGGATGGTTGATGAAAATACCATTCGATGGTAGTGTGCATTGATAACCATCCCCAAATCCTTTGTTCTAAAGGTTGGGAGGTCTCTCGAATGAGTATATCATTTTCCGCATCGAACAGAAACCCTTACTACGAACTTAGTGTAGTATCTAACCGAAGTTAGTTTCTGAACACCATAATAATCATAGTGTAGGGGAGGGAAGAATCTACCCCCAGGATACTCACCATATAATTTCCAAGGAACAATTGCTTAGGAGATCCGGTATCCACTTCTGTCACTCTGAGTACACGCCTGGAAAAGACAAAAAAATGGGTGCCCCTTCGGGGGTGACACGGCTGTGTGAGTTGACACAGTTTTAAGATGTGGGCTATTGATTACTATGGTGACCTACTTGAGTACTAAGAGTGAGTTTGTTTGAACTATCTATCATGTGTAAAACCTGTGAAAACAATTTTTGAAAAACATTTGGATCATACACTTGATGTTTAGTATAGGACTTAAAAACAACTATTCTACAATTTGCTTGATGTGTCTTCGAAACATTAATTCAGTAAAGATCATCCAAAACTCACAATTACATTGATTACCCTCATGTTAAGAGATTGGAAATCCACAACATTTGTCAAGAAATCCATTCTCAAATGAATCAAAAAGCCAAAGAAACAACTTAGCTACAAGAAACTATTGAAGAAAAGACGATTCTTGTACCAAAGTCAAAAGGTTTTACTTAAACATAGAACCTTTATCCATTGATATCATGATTGTGTTAGAGGTTTCACTGATGATTATGCTATAGAACCATTATACTCATGAGCTTTCTTTCAAAGAAGAGCCCTTTCTCAAAGGCACAACCACAGTCAACGTATTCGTTCTTCTTATATTCCCCAACCTGCAATTGAATATTCTACTCATCCCAACCAATTTCTGCAATAGAGAACTCAATCTCATTAGGCATCTATCACAAATCCATCTTTTTACGAAGCTATGATCAAACTTCATAAAGTGAAAAATCATCTTTTCTTGATCTTTTTCTTAAATTCCCTCCAACAAGATTTTCATCCTTTCAATTAGGGAAAAACATGAGCTAAAGACTAGAAATCTTTTAAGTCATAGAATCTTCATTCTATCCTAACTTTCATAACCATAAAAAATTGCACTATTTCATTCTTTTGATCAAAATTTAGTTGAATTTGGAGCAAAGCTTATGCATGTTGTCACAAGATCTTGAAAGCACATAGAAAAAGAGGAAAGAGAAAGTACCACAAGCAAAATGGGTGATAATAGTGAGAAGGAAGATAATCCATTTCATATTGAAGAGATAACAGAAGAAAAACTTCAAGAAGCAGAGAAAGATCCCAAATTCCATACTTTTATGGAAAGGATTTTAGAATGAAACAAAGAAATATATTTTATTTCATTAGCTAATAAGGGAGCTATGTTACCTTCCGATTTTGATATAGAAGGGATTAAAGAGAATCTTGAAACTCCTCCTAATGATTTTAGTGCCCTTACTCAATAGATAAAAGAATTACAAGGGAAAATAAAGGAAATGCAAGGGGGTGCAACAAAGAAGTATGTTTTGGATGACATATCTCCTTATCCATTTGATAGGAGTTTTCAAATGATCCCTTTTCCAAAACATTGCGAAATCCCTAAATTTGACAGGTACAATGGAAAAATTGATCCCATTGAACATGTGATGGATTTCCAAAATATGAGTCTAGAATTCGCTTATGAAGATACCTACTTAATGTGATTGTTTCCATGAAGTTTGGGTGGAAAATCCATGGAGTGGCTTCTAAGATCACTCCCCCCATCAAAACCTTTGAGGAGTTAATAAATTAGTTTATATCACAATACGCTTACAACATCCAACACCAGATAACCATGCTTGATCTTTGTAAAGTGAAACAAAAAGTATGCGAATATTTCACTAAGTTTTTGAAAAGATGGAGAAGGTTGTTTGCACGATATTCCCATCCTATTCCTGAAAAGGTAAAGATGGATATCTTCATCAATAGCCTAGATAAAGAATTAAGCTACAGGCTTAATCTTCATTGTCCTCATAACTTTGAAAAATTGATTGAAAATGCAATCACCATTGAAGGGGCCTTGGTCAAAAGAGGAGTGATCAAACTTGATAATCCAAGTTCATCCAACCAGAACAACAATGATAAAATAAGGTTTTGCAACAAAAATAAAAATGTTGTCAATGATGGTATAGTGGATGCAAACAATCTACGAACAAGACCATCTATCTTCAACCTATCGAGTCCTCCATGAAACAACCAACAAGGAAACACAAATCAACAAGGACAAAAATCCAATCAAGAAAGCAAGACCAATAAAAACAACAAGGATAATCATGGTAATTTCAGTAACAATCTTGGCAATACCCAAACATAAAATCTACCAAGATCTCCATTTTTTCCAAATCAACGGAATTATACCACTTTGGGTCGATCTCTTGAGTCTGCTCTCAAGGAGCTTCTCGATAGTAAGGTTATCACCTTACCACCACAAAAAAATTATGAGCTATGAGTCAAACCACAATCATGGAATGACTCGTATTATTGCAATTATCATCAATGTAAAGGTCATAGAACAAACAACTGTCAAGCCTTGCGAAATCTAGTACAAGATTTAATTGGCAATGGTACCATCACAATTGAAGGACATCATACCAATGACGATCATGAAGCATTCAAATATCCTTTACCAAACTATCAAAAGGGAGAAACATCAGATACCAAAGCAAAAAGAATAAATAATGTTGAAGACAACATAATTCACCACATCTATGCAGATGATCAATGGGTTAATGTTATCAAAATCAAGGAAAAACAAGAATATCAACAGGTTAATGTGACTATGAGAGGACAAGCAAAATTTGTCCTAAAAGGTAGTTCATCTAAGGTGGCTATTCCTCCTCCAAGTCATTATAATCTAGTTGATCAATTGAGAAAAACATCAGCTCAAATCTCCATTATTGAACTTCTCAAAATATCTCCCATACACAAGAATATTTTAGAAGAAGCTCTTGTAAACACAACTGTCGATATTGATATAGATGTAAACAAATTTCAAGCCATGGTGGGACATTTGTCTTCCCCCACTTGTCTTTCATTTTCCAAAAAAGATGATGCCTCTATGAAACATCCACATAATTCATCGCTTTATCTTGAAGTCATGATCCATAAACACCAAATCAGATGTGTCTTAATAGATGGAGGAGCTAGTTTAAACATTTGTACCTTAAAGCTAATACATGCCTTAGGAATATCAAAAATTTCCATTGATCCACGAAGAAAAATAACTATCAAGGCATATGATGATGAAGAAAGAGCTTCTAAAGGACTAATAATGCTACCTATCAGAGCGGGACCTGTTGTGAAAAATACATTTTGTCAAGTTCTAGATCATGATCTTTCCTCTAACATACTTTTGGGTCGTCCATGGATTCATGATATGCAGGCAGTACCATCAATGTATCATCAATGCCTCAAGTTTCCATATGATGGATAGGAAATAACCATACAAGCTGACTACAATAGCACCCAAACTTGTTCAAATATTCGAGCAACTCAAGATGCCTTTGTGCCGCACAATAGGGAGGCTTTTACTACTTCTTCCAATCTACAAGGCCAATTGCAAGAATTGACAAAGAATGTTGACACCAAGCTACATTTAAAAGATAAAGGAGTAGGTGAATATTCGCTATCCATTTCTAGTTTACCTCCTTCTTCGAGGTCTCATGGTCAGTCGACCCTATCAAATCAAAAGATCGCAACAACCTCTACATCCTAGGCTTTTGTGCCAATCACAAATTTTCATGAAAATTCATTAAAGCTAACACCACTGAGGAAGAAGCCGAAGATAGGGACATCCTAAGCTGGCTATACAAAGATGAAGATGAATTTGTCTTGCACATCAAGTTACCTACTGAACAATATGGTAAAGGGTATACCATCATGCAAAGAATGCGCTATGAAGGAAATGGTCTTATAGGAAAAAGAAAAGAAGGAATCATTGAGCCAATTGAACCTATTTCAATACATCCAAAAGATAAAACAGGACTTGGATATGGTAAGGATATAGTAGCGTCAACTTCACAACAAGCACAACAAACTCATGAAGGAGAATCAATTTCAGATAAACCCCATGAAGATGTCACTCTACAAAAATTTTATGGATCAGTTTTCCAATTGCAAAATAGTTAAGACACTGATTCCAATGAATACGAATGGGATGATGTCTCTGATGATACATTCTTAATAGAGAAAAGGGTCGATGTCACACACAAATTCGCACCCACGTTCTTACAAGGGGAGGGATCAAGGCCTCCACTTGATTATGTTTTACAAAGCGATCATGACTCAACTGAGGACGATTCAGATTTTAAAGAGATTGATAATCGACAAGAGAATACCATCATAGACCTTTTCCATCATGAAAATGACAACCATGTCATGAATTTTACCACTCAAGACCTTACCCAACCTAATGATCCCATACCTTTAGTCTATCGAGAACTTATTGATTGGGACAATGATGCACCTATTCATATCCCTACATTCCATGATGATGAGGATATTGTAAATTTCCTTTGTTCATCTAATCAAGAAAACAAGTGTTCCATCAAAGAATCTCATACTCAAGATTTTGATAGGGAGGGTTTCAAGTATCTTAGCTGCAAAATAAATGAAATAAAAGATGGATCTATTAGTGAAAAATGAAAAATGGCAGTGGTAGATTACAACAAGAGAAAAATAAAGAGTGAATCTAATGGTGAAAACCTTTTTGAGGCACTGAAGGATGAGAAACTTGACAATCTTCCAAAAAATTATCAAGAAAGATCTTCTATTTTGATTGAGCCCACAAAATCAATCAACATAAGTACAACAGAGTAGCCAAAAATCTTACAACTTGCAACATCATTAATAGTGGAGGAAGTAATGAAATTCATAGAGTTCTTGAAGGAGAATCAAATCAACTTCGCTTGGTCATATGCCGATATGCTAGGGTTAGATCCTAATCTAATAATGCATCATATATCTATAAACACAGGGGCAAAACCTGTGAAACAAAAACTCAAAAAAATGCATCCACATGTTGCATTATTAGTTAAAGAAGAGTTAAAAAAGCTTTTAGATGTTGGATTCATTCGGTCTATTGACTACGCAGAATGGATCTCCAATATCGTACATGTTTCAAAGTCAGATGGAAGGATTAGAATTTGTACAGATTTCAGAGATTTGAACAAAGCATGTCCCAAAGATGACTTCCCTTTACTAAACATAGATATGATTGTTGATTTAACTGCTGGCCATGCAATGTATTCATTAATGGATGGATTTTCAGGATACAACCAGATAAATATTGCACCAGAGGATCAAGATAAAACAATGTTCACATGCCCTTGGGGTACCTATTGTTGGAATGTCATACCATTTGGGCTTAAAAATGTAGGAGCAACTTATCAAAGAGCAATGATCACCATTTTCCATGACATGATGCACACCTTCATGGAAGACTATGTGGATGACTTATTGGCCAAATCCAACACAAGAGAAGGACATCTAGAAATCTTGTCAAAGATCTTTATCAGAATGGAAAAGTTCAATGTTTGCCTCAATCCAAAGAAATGTGTCTTCGGTGTTAAATCTGGAAAACTTCTAGGATACATTGTTTTAGAAAAGGGCATAGAGGTTGATCTAGGAAAAGTACAAGCTATAATGGACATTCCACCACCACAAAATATCAGTCAACTCTGATCACTGCAAGGATGACTACAATCCATCAAGAGGTTTATAGCTCAAATGGTAGACAAAAGCTTACCATTTACACATCTATTGCATAAAAATGTCCCATTCAAATGGGAGGAAAAGTGTGAAGCAACATTTAATTAGATCAAGCAATATCTCATGAATACACCAGTCCTAATTCCACCAATTCCAAGAAAGCCGCTCATACTTTATATTTCAGCAACAAAAGTATCTTTTGGAGCATTACTAGCACAGGAGGATTCTATAGACAAAGAAAGAGCCACATACTATATCAACAAAACTTTAACAAGTCATGAATTAAACTACACTTTTATTGAAAAAGCTTGTCTAGTAGTAGTGTTTGCTTCTCAAAAGTTGTGCCACTATATGTTGGCTCATACAGTTAAGCTAATAAGCAAAATTGATCCACTAAAATACCTCTTAAGCAAGGCTACCTTAACAGGAAGACTTGCAAAATGGGTAATGATCTTAAGTGAGTTTGACATTCACTATGTAGATCGAAGAGCTATAAAAGGATAGGTCATAGCAAATCAGTTGGCTGAAGCACCTTTACAAGAAGAAAATCCAATGCGCATTGAATTTCCTGATGCAGACGTCTTCACAACAACAATTAAGAAATCATGGACAGTGTACTTTGATGGATCTTACATGCAACATGGCTCGGGGGTAAGAATTATTTTTGTCACACCTGAAGGACATACCATTCCAAAATCATATCGGTTGATGTTTCCCTCCACAAATAACATAGTTGAATATGAAGCATTAATTAAGCATAATAACTTATTACTCTAACACCGCCCCTTAAGATGAACTTAGGAAGAAGCTAAAACACTAGAATAAGATGCATGAAAGCAAAGATGGGTCCCAAAAACTAGGCTTGATCAGGTACCCATTTACAAATGCAATATGAGGTAGAGAAGGAAAAACCCAGTGGGACAAAACCCCCCTACAATGTGATAACATGCTGCAAAGAAGCACTAGAAGAACTCTATAGAGTAACACTACAACCGCAATCTAACAAGCAAGGAAAGATATCTCTGTCTACAACTGAAACCAAACTAGAATCAAAATAATGTGACAGCAGACCCGATGCCACGGAACACCTGAAAACTCCAATCGGGAACAACCCTGGAATCTATGAAGCAGCAAGCAATTATTGAATGATGTATTATCAGGCCAAATCTGGACTAACTGATAAACCTAGGATAGATACAGAAAAAGTGCATGGACAGCAATATAGAGCTCCTTAATACCTTTCCAACGCCGCAAAATGAGGCAAAAATTGGACATCGTGGCAAAAAGTTATGAGCTCGAAATTCCAAAAACAACATCTGACTTCAAACAGCAATAAATGTAGGAAAATAATAAAATACTATAAAAAAATTGCACCAAATGAAAGTGCTCGGAACCAGCTTTTCGGCGATATCTCGTTTGCCCGATTTTGATACCGTATGCCCAAGTTATAGCCAAAAGAAAAAAAATGCTCTTTTAGGGAAAATCAGGGCTAGGAGGGGCAAAGAGGTCCATACGGACGCTGACGTCATGCTGACGTCAGCGGTTCATGAGTATAAATTTGACGGTCGTCTGGCCTTCGCCGCAAAAAATTGACCCCCCTGCAAAATGAAAAAAATTTGGGCCCCTGGTCCTGTGGGCGACCAGGGGCTGGCGGGCTAGTGCAGAGGCGGAGCCCCTGGTTCTCCATGTGGCCGGGGGCTGACCGCAGGGGCCCGTGGGGCTGGAAAACCTAGCTGGTGGCGGATCGGCAGAATCCGCCGGTGGCGGTACTATTTGGGTGGCCGCTCGGTGGCCGCCGGGCGGCGGAACCCTTTAACACTAGAGGCGTTGGCACAGAGTCCGAAAAAACCCATTTTTTGACCCTTTTTTTAATTTTTGTGCATCGATCTACGTGCTGGGGAGGCCGTACGGCCCCCCAGACAATTTTTTTTTGCCTCCCAGACCAACTTCTCAGAAATCGACAAAATGAAGGGCGATCTTAGGGTTTTTGGCCACTGCGAACGCAATGGTGACCTCCATTTCTACTCAAAGTGCCCCCAAAAATAGGCTACCCCCAGATCTTGCAGAAAAAATGCTTGTGGAAACCCTTGCACTTAAAACTCATAGAGAGGCCATATCTTCAGATCACCAACAAGCAGCTGTAGGTCTAGAGCTCTGATACCATGTTAGAAAACCAGGAATCTATTGCTAGACTAAAATACTTCCACAAGAGAGAGATAATGGCAAGAATGCTTGCTATCAATATGCTAGATTGATTCACAATTAATTGATACAAATGTACAAGATGAGGCTTGCTTATAAAAGCAAGATGCAACAACCAAATCTTATCTTGAGCAACAAGATAGCTCGATAAAGATAAGATCCTATAACTTAGGAATTAAAGATTGCCTAAGTAAACTTATGAAGATGTAATTAAATAGTTAATTACACCAACAACATTTCTCATAGGAATGAAGATAGCATTGGACTGGCAGATTACAGAGTTGCAAGTCTACGGTGATTCACAACTTGTCATTAATCAAATCAATGATGATTATTAGACTAAAGATAATAAGTTGCTACCTTACAAGAACATGGTGGATAATTTTAAAAAGTATTTTGTGACAATCAAGTTTTCACAAATCCCAAGGATTGATAATAAAGCTATAGATGCAATGGCTACAATTGCTTCCTTGTTACAATTATCAGAAAATAAAAAATGGTACAAATTCTTGGTGGATCATTTGTTTTCTCCTACCTATGATAATCCTGAGACCCAAGTCATATGCCATTTAACCGGTTCTAATTCACCTTTATATGGCATGATTTATACCTACCTGAAAAATAACACCTTACCTCTAGACTTATCCCAAAACAAAAAAAGGAATTTCATATGCCAATCATCCTGCTATACCTTGATCATCAATATCCTTTATCGACGTGGTCTTGATGGTATGCTCCTTTGATGTCTTGAACATGAAAAATCTGAACAAGCCTTACAAGAAGTTCATGGTGGTATTTGTGGAACTCATTCAAGCGGTTTAACCTTAGCCAAGAAACTTGTTAGAATGGGATATTATTGGCCTACTATGGAGAGAGAATCTTTTAATTTTGTCAAGAAGTGTTCTAAAATCCAGATTCATGAGAATCTTATTCATGCACTTGCATAGGAACTACAGCCTTTCACTCCAACATGGCCTTTTTCTCAGTGGGGAGTAGTTCTTGTTGGAAAAATTCATCCTTCATCATCAAATGGGCATAAATTCATCATCACGGCTACAAAGTATTTTACAAAATGGATTGAAGTTGTTCCTTTGACAACCATGACTGGTAAAAAAATCTCTTTATTTATCCTAAATTAAATCATTTGCCAATGCCAATATGGAATTCTTAATTCTATCATCACTGATAATGGGAGGCCTTTCAAGAATCAGGATGTTGATGACCTTTGTGAAAGATTTCACATCCAACATAGGTTCTCTACACCTTATTATCCACAAGGAAATGGTCAAGCAGAAGCTTGAAGAAAAACAATCTTGAAGATCTTGAAGAAGATGGTAAATGATGTCGGTCATGATTGGCATGCCAGTTAAATCCAGCTTTGCGGGCATATCGAACCAGCATTCATACACCAACAGGAGCTACCCCATATGCCTTGGTATATGGAGTAGAAGTGATCTTACCATTAGAGGTTGAAATACCTTCACTTTGGGTCTCATTGAAAGGATTGATAAATGATGAAGACTACCCAGTATCTTGTCTGCAAGAGCTAGAACTGTTAGATGAAAGACATCAAAATGCAGCTGATCATTTGAATGGTTATCAACAAGTTATGTTCTTTAGCTATAATCACAGAGTTAAACCAAAAACATTTCAAGTAGGTGACTTAGTCTTGAAAGAAAATCCACATAATCAGCAAGACAGAGAAAAGAAAGGAAAATTTGAACCAAATTGGCTTGGTCCATTTGTCATCATTGCAACATACGGTTCAGGAGCATATCAATTATCTACATCAGAAGGGGACTTGTTTGAAGAGCCAATCAACAACATTCATTTGAAGAAGTTCTATGTCTGAATCATCAAAAATTAGAAAAAGTCCTAAAAAATACATAAAAATCAGAAAAAGTCTTGAAAAAAATACATAAAAATCAAAAAAGCAAAAAAAGGAAAAAAGAAAAAAACAAACAAACAAAAAAAATTCACATGATCTAAAAAAGTGCAATAAAAATAAGTGGTGAAAACCTGGCAAAAAAGCACTACTTGTGATCAAAATGGGCTCCTCTATCTATTAGCTTATGTCTTCCATTTGTTTTATGGCATCATCTATCAATATCTATCATGTATACATATCTATCATATCCATATCATGCAACGGGAATCATTGTGTTTCATCATGGCTCGATGAAATTTGTACATATCCATAATATTCAAGTTGTGTTTACATTGGGGGCAAAAACACAGACTAAACAAGCAAGGGGCAATGAGCTTTTAGAACATCACAAATGGAAAAATGATGGTTTGACAAAGCACAACATACATTGACACATCAAATCAACCACAACATCAAAACAATCACTCAATGCCAATGAAATCAAACAACATGGTTGAAGCAATGTTAATCAAAACAAAAACATCAATGTTGATAACCAAGTTGGATGATCTTAATCTGAATAATGTTTGGAATACTTTAGGAAAAACTTTGGATTGTTGGTTGATTTTCTATCATATCTCTGGAGCAATTCGATGATGTATTGAACTAGAAAAGCAAGGAAGGAGTATGGTTTTTCTTTGTTTTCTATTTGTGAGGAAATCATTAGTACTATGCAAATTGGTCACGAGACATGCTCTACTAAGTATCATTGATGACATTTCAAAATTTGCATGGGAAATGGGTTAAATCTTGTCTGTTTTTGCAAGCAATACTCAGGTCATCTTGGTTCAATTATACCTAGATGCTTGTATTATCTTGCTATATCAAAAATCATGAAAGCAATACTCAGGTCATCACTGGTGCTAACATACCCTTTGATGCTTGTATTAACTTTCAACATTTTAATGCTCTATGATGACACAAAAAGCACAAATAAGCTCTCAGAATGGCAATATTGTATAGATACCCTGCATAGTTAGTATAGATTATATTCATTTTAGAATATGCATTTTGCATTTATGGATTTTCCCAAAAGCTGGAAAAGTATCAAATGTTTCATGTCTTTTTGAATATAAATAATTGAGTACATTTTTACATTCACAAAAACATCATCACATACATTTTTCATACATATTTGCATCAGAACATCATAAAAAAACAAAGCATACATCATAAATCAAAAAGAAAATCATGTGTATTCATAAATTGTACCATCCATCATTTCACATTCATAATCATTCATCAATAGATTGCAATCAAATCATAACATTGCACTTTCATTTTCATATCCAAAAAATCATGCATATATATACATCATGAGCATAACATTGTGAAACCATCACATAAAACATCATGCATATAGAAAATAAACACATTCATCACATAACAAATCATCACTGCATATCATATATCTCAAAAAAATGAATGTCAAATGTACAAAGATGTCAACAATGCATAACATATACATCATCAAAAATTGGATCATATCAATGTGTATACAGATGTCTCAATAGAGTATCAATAAGACATATAACACATCATATAGAAAGCACTACGAAGTGCTATCCTCTGATGGTGCTAGTCTAGGACCTACCCCACCTACACCTAATGGACCTGCTCCACCTGCCCTTGATGAACCTCCTAAAGGTAATGGCTGTGATACACCCCTACTAGTAGCCCGAGAGTGACTATGTGTAGACTGAGACTGTGTATAAATCATTCTATGCTCTAGTGGCACTATATCATGGTACCTGGTCCTATAAAACTTTGCCTCTCGGGTGGCTCTGGTCACCTCTCTCATCATGTCACCAATCGAGGTACCTGCTGCTACTCTACAGACTATCAGCTAGGGCCATGGCCTGCTCACCCTGCTGTCTAGCTATATCTCTCTCAGCAGTAATTGTTGTCAACTATCCCTGTAGCTATGTAACCAAGTCTTGTGCCTGTGATAACTAATCCTATAAGCTCTGCACTCTACTCTGCAAGGTAGCTATCTGACTTGGCACCACTAGATCTACTGAAGACGATGGAGCTAAATGTCTCATCTACGGTCCACCTTTGGCACCACCTCTACCACTACCTCTGCCACCACCTCTGTCGCCTCCACCACTATCACCTACACTCTCCTCATCATTGCTATCTCCATCACCATCTGACTCATCATCATCATCCTCCTTGGAGTCATCACCCTCTGAAGTAGCCTCTCGTTGTCATCTATGTCCTCCTACATGTGGTCTCTCCTCTGCAACTAGAACGACAGGTTCATCAGGATCAAATAATCGTGGCACAGTATGTTCCAACACAAACTGACCATACTCTAGAGTCATCCCCCTATAAAGAATATCAGCTCTATACTCCCACATCTGTACTCCCAAACTGGTAAACTATGCAACCACTACATCATATGCAATATGTGGACCCCACACTATAACCTCCTACTGTCGACGCACATAAATAGAAGAACCCATAGGCATACCCTAAGGCCGACCATACTATCGACACACTTGACCAAGAACAAACCTCTAAATAATCCCTGGACTACAACCAATCAGATATCTGGCGGTAAAGACATAGGGCATCTCCCTAGCATCCTCTGGCCATGCCTCACAATCTACATAGGGTCACCAGCATACTGTATCGAGATCATCCAGAAGACACTACCAATGATCCAGTTTTCCCAACCTCAGCTAAGCAATGACATCGGTATATCTAAATCTGTACAGTCGACTGATAGGCCATTATCCACGAGTTAATGGTCGCATAATGGCAAAGTGCTCCCATGCCCATATCTATAAAAGTGAACAACCAATAGCTAAACTCTGGCCTCCACCATACAAAATATGGTGTAGCTCATCATATAAATGTGCAAGCATGCATGATCCCCAAGCATATTGTGTACCCTGCATCACCATACTCTCAAGTACATGATCCCACTCGACTGCAAAGCCCTTCAACCTATGGTTAGGGCACAAAACACCTCCAATGAATCCTGCAAGTACGGAGGGTAAAGGCACATATGAATCTGTCATCTCCACCCATGAGATATAATATCTTGCAATCTGATCATTTCTGAATATCCATCTCAATGAATCTATACCTCCCACCTCTCGACCGTCAAATCTGACTATCTCACCCATCACTAGAATCCTCAGGATGTGATATACATCCTTAGGAGTAACGGTAATCTCTCTTGTCATCAAATGAAAGGTGTTCGTGTTGCTGTGCCACCTCTCTGTAAGTGCTATCAATAAGGCTTTGTTAAGATGCACCTCAGGTATCTCAAGTAATGAGGTAAGTCCACATGCCTCGATCACATCTTTGTCTGCCTATACAAGCTGTGGAATCAATCTCCATGTCTTCGAGAATTTCTCCTATAACTGCAAGATGCCCAATCTCTCCTGTTTCATAGGAAGAATCATCAAGTCAAAGAAAAATCAATATCAAATCATCAAGACAAATCAATCAAATCTACATATCAACCTATTTGTTTTTCATCATCATGGAAAGCAAATTTATCAAAATCCTGTTTGTTTTTAACAACTTTAGAAGCAAACTTATCAACCTATTTGTTTTTCATCATCATGGAAAATAAATTTATCACAATCCTATTTGTTTTTAACAACTTTAGAAGCAAACTTATCAATCTATTTGTTTTTCATCATCATGGAAAATAAATTTATCAAAATCTTGTTTGTTTTTAACAACTTTAGAAGCAAACTTATCAACACCCTATTTGTTTTTCATCATTCATGGAAAGCAAATTTTATCAAAATCCTGTTTGTTTTTAACAACTTTAGAAGCAAACTTATCATCAACCTATTTGTTTTTCATCAAATTTGAAAATCAAATTTATCAAAATCCTGTTTGTTTTTAACAACCTTAGAAAAAAACTTATCAAAAAATTATTTGTTTTTCATCATCATGAAAAACACATTTATCAAAATCATGTTTGTTTTAACAACTTTAGAAGCAAACTTATCAATGTATTTATTTTTTATCATCATGGAAAATAAATTTATCACAATCCTATTTGTTTTTAACAACTTTAGAAGCAAACTTATCAACCTATTTGTTTTTCATCATCATGGAAAGCAACTTTATCATAATCCAGTTTGTTTTTAACAACTTTAGAAGCAAACTTATCAAACAAATATTTGTTTTTCATTAACTTGAAAGCAAATTTATCAGCTACTATTTGTTTTCCAACAACCTTGGAAACAAATTGATCATACAAAACAACATCAAATCAAGGGTGCTACAAAAATTCTCATGGGCACTACACAAATCATCATGGGCGCTACAGAACACTTAAAGGGTGCTACAAAATCATGGGCGCTACACAACACTTAAAGGGCACTACAGAATCATGGGCGCTACAGGAAACATAATGGGCACTACAAAAAGCCTAAAGGGTGCTAAAAGAATACATGACAGTACATAAACATGGATAAATGTGCCCTAAACACATAATTTTCAAAACATTAAAAGTTTAACAGGGTACATACCACAGGTCCATAGTGTGTCGGCTACTGATGTTGTCGGATGCGCTCAAAACGATGTTGGTGGGTAGGAAGTTCCATCTTTCTCACTCCAGAGCTCAAAATTTTCAATTTTTACTCAGTTAAAATGGGAAAATGACATTTTTAACCAATATAAAGGAAAAATTGGGGCATTTTATCACATTTTATCACAGAAGGGGCAATTTAGGTCATCAATTTTTCATCTTACATCTTTCCACGTAAATTTCTTCACATCATCATTTTCAAATGATGAATCGACATCTTAAAAATCAGAAAAATAAAAAAATTCAAAAAATCTAAAAAAAAAAGTTTTCACAAAAATCAAAATCTTATCGATTCATCATCTGAGGGGGCATATACCTATCATTGTTCAACAATCATCATCTAGGGAAAATTTCAAAATTCTTTGAACTAATGCGTGAAACACATCACTTCAAAGAGGGGCAAAATGTATACACCTAAAAATGGTCACATCACAATAGTCTGGTAATTAATTAAATATTTTTAATATTTAATTAAATCTCTAAATTCAATCTACGTATAAATAAATCTAAATAATTTATTTATATTGTTCATTCTTTCATGTCGATTAAATAAATAAGTTTATTTAATAACTTTTCTTATCCATTTCTTAATTAATTAAATAAACATTATGATTTATTTATATTAATTATCATATAATATTGGCTTGAATATTTTATTCAAATAAAGATTAAATATTCTTTTCTTCTAAAAATCCTTTAAAATCCATTCATAATTAAATATTCTAAATATTTAATTAATTCTTCTAAAGTCCATTCACAATTAAATATTCTAAGTATTTAATTAAATTTTCTAAAGTCACATCACAATTAAATATTCAAAAATATTTAATTAAATCTTCTATAGTCCTAAAATCAAATATCAAACTCACATAAAATTAAATAAATTTATTTATTTATTTAATTTGGATTATCTACAACAACCGTGAAACAAACTTCAAAGCAAAAAATTAATTTCTCTATTTCTGAGCAAAGTTGTTCCTGTGGGTTGAAGACAAACCTCCATTCTTCTCTCCAACCTCCCAACATCTTCCATCTTCCTCTCAACCTCTCCATCTCTCACCATTCAAATTTACCAGACAATCTCATAGGCATTGATCTTTGCCAGCCAGGCTCTTGCCTATGAAAATCTATGAAAGGGACTGCCAGGTTTCTAAAAAAAGAGAGAAGCTTTCATACAGGAAAACTATAGTCAATCAACCTTCCATCATCCATAGTCCTTAGAATCATAGTATAGCATAGCTTAGCATATTAGCAATCCATATCATGGCCTATCCTCCTCATAGCATAGTTTCAATAGCATTCATAATCCACAACCCATGTGCATAATCTACAGCCCCTGTGCATATCCATACATCAACATTTCACTCCACCAACATATAGGATAGAGAAGTACTCTCCCTTTACATACTTGTTCTGCAGGTTGCCATTCTGAGAAGCTTTGCTTATACAATCTAAGAGTAGCAGCTTCAAGCAAATCACTGGGGATAGAGGACAATAGAACGATTCTGAAGAAGCTTTGTTTGATCTCTTTTCATTTTATTTAGCTTTCTTTAGTTTAATGTTGCATTGGCGTTTTTTTATTATCTTATTTTGATACTAACATTTCCCACACACAGATAGAAGTATCCAATCAGTGGTCATGAGGATAAAGGAGCCAAAATTTCAATCCTTAAAGAAGAGAAAAGCAGGAGGTACCCAAGGTTATAGGAGAACCAAGAGGAGGAAAACCCCTTAGGAATAATTGGAGTATTACCCTCATAGCTCGGGAAGCGATGCTGATCCAGGAGTGCCTACTCAAGACACCCATGAATCACAAGGTGTGGAAACTACAATAGTGCAAGAAGGAGCCTCATCTCAACCTTCTCTCCCAGAAGAATCTAATAAAGAAGTACCTGCAGATAGCCTCCATGAGCAAGGTTAAAAAGATAAGCAAAAAGAGGTTGAGATTCATGATGTAGACATTGATTCAAAGGCCACACAATCAGACCATGAACCTTTGGTGATTCTATCTACTAAGGATATTGAAGATGTTGGAACCAAGCATGTCCTAAGTCTAGAGGACCAATGGAAACTTTATGAATATGCAAAGAAGGAGGATGATGCCAAGGCACAAGCTGATGCACTTGCAAAATAACAAGAGTTGGAGGCTAGAGAAAAGACTAAATGTCTCACAAGGAAACATAAGGGGAAGGAAGGCCTCCTATAGCAAAAAAAAAAAGAGAATGAATGGAAAGCTAATGCAGAGAGGGAGAAGTTTGGCCCTCCTACAAAAGATTCATGACCTTGAAGAGGAAAAGGCCTAACAAAGGAGAGAAAAGGAAGACCTTGAGGCCAAAGCCAAGGCTGTAGAAGAGGCCTAGAGAAAGAAAGATGAAGAAGAGGGAGGTAGAGGAACAAGCCAAACATGAAAGAGAAGTGGCCAAAATTTGGGAGAGTGTTAAGGAATTGGAAAAATAAAGGAATGGAATGTTGGAAGAGAGGAGATTGGAAGAAGAAAGAGAGAAATTTTATGCTAATAGGATTGCTAAAGAGATGGCAGAAAAGGAGCAACAACAAGAGGTTGATTCCCAACCTAAGGTAACACTTCTACAACCCCTCCCTTCTACCACTTCATCTTCACCACAAGTGATTACTCCTCCTACTGCTCCATCATGCTTAAAGCTCAACTTGGAGAGGAAACAGATAGTCCAACCCCTACTCCTAAATTAGGATGATATGATGAAAGAAATTGAGAAGGAGAGGCCCAAGAAAAATGCTCAAGTCCTTCATTCCACCAAATTGACAGATGTTGGAGAACTTGTAGCTGAATGTGCCATTCTGATGATTGACAAGGATAAACAAGAAATGTAGTTGAGTGACTATTAACTGGGCACTATGAACTTGGGAAGGCCTACAAGGAACCAACAAATGGACCTAATTGATATTGTATCATCTTCCACTAAGTCAAGGATGATAAAATATAAACAAAGGAAGGATGAGCTCAAAGCTCAATTGGATCAATTGCATAAGTTCTTGAAGGACTTATCTTCTCCTATTTATTTGTAATCTACTGCTCTTGAGACACCAATTTTGTTAAGTAAGAAAGAAGTTGATGACCTTGTTGAAATGAGAGGGAAAGTAGGGATGTTGGATAGATGGACTGATAGGTTGAACCAAGAGGTGGAGGAACTACTTGTCTCATGAAAGTGCATGGGAATCAGTCAATGACATGACTATATATGCTGAGGCCCTTTGGAAAAAAGATTTAGATTATAGAGAATAGGTCAGGAGATTGAAAGAAATCAATAAGCTACCTCAACAAATGCTTCTAGAAGAATCCATCATTGAAGAAGGTAATGAGGATTTTATTGATAAAACTATTGACATTAACAAATTTTGGTCTTCATTCATTTTTTCACATAGGAATGAGGTGCAATAGGCTGGAAAAGATTTGACAGATCAAATTGTGGAACTGGAGAGAATTATAGCCATGATTGTTAATGAAGATGTTCCTGTAAAGGATGGTTTCTCTCTTGATGAGCTAAGGAAAAAATGGAATAATAGATTCAAAGATACAATACAAAAGGGAGATGATGGTGATGATTTGTTAATTGATAGGTTTATGGATATAAAAGAGGTAGTGAAGATTGCTTGGAAGGATCTTGCTAAGTTGGATAATATGTAGAAGTTCACCTGTACTGAATTAAAAAGAATAAAATTTGAAGATAATTGGGTAGATGGGCTGGATGTGGATATATTCAAACAAGTATTGGATAGTTATGATGAATATCTACTTGAGTAGAATAAAGAGGAGTGAAGTGGTTATGGAATATCCTTTCTGAATGAAGCATCAAATGATATGGCCAGTTGGGAAGCTCTCTCCTACTTTTTATGATCATAACACAAGCTCAATTAAGGATCCCCAATAGTTTTACCTTCTCCCTTTGCTTGTAGATTTTTGATAAAGAGTCATCAATGGTTAACTAAGATCATGATGGGTAGTTACCTCATGCAGCTCCAGTTACTCCTTGATTTGTGGATCTTCATTTTTGATGAGAGAAATTAGTGTTGTACTTGTCTATATGTGGAATTTCTCTCCATATTGTAAAGGCCAACTAATTGAAGTCAATATTAGCTACCTAAAGAGAGATCTAGGATAGTTCTTACAGTTTTTAGAATATTTTACAATTTTTATGCAAAGATACTTAGACATTTTTACAAGTTTCAATATAGTTTATGTTATTTCCAGAATTAGTTTTAATGGTAATGTTGATGAACAATAGTCATTTGTATGCCAACAATTTTGTTGTACATAAATGTCTCTTATTTGATGAAAATCAATAGAAGATTCTGAATCTGAGTCTATTTGATTGAGTTATCTGTGAATGAGGTCACTTTGTGTTTATTGATCTATGAATTTTAATAATGAGTTGGTGATGTGTTCTTGTTTAATTTTGAAGTTTAGTGGTGATGAATGATTGTATGTCTTACATTTGCACTATGAATGAATGAAATGGTATAGATTTTTTTGTGGATTATATCATTTTATGGTTTTAGTTGTTTGAAAGAAATGCTCATTATGAAGTTTATATGTCTAAATTAAAGGAAATCTACATTTATGTTTTGTTGTCCTGAGCTCTGTTCTATCTTTTGAAGTTTACTTACACCCCGCAAAACATTAGATTAATTTGTACTATGCAGTTTGTATCCCTTTACCTGCATGCCCCTTGAACATTATAGTTGCATAGGCCATTGAATGACATCAACACAGTTGAGAACCAACTACAGAGACTTTGAAAGATAGGTAGTTTTAGATTATCTATCCTTTTTAGGAGAATTAGATTAGAAATATGGTTTTAATGTTGTGTTACATTGACCATCAACAAAAAAACACTAACAATCACCTCAAGATTGGCCTAAGTTAAATTCAAACAAAACACAAGAAAATGAATCCTTTTACCTTGCTTGAATTGATGAGTTGGTTGGCCCTTTTTGATGCTTGATTGTGTGTCCTTTGACAAAATGGCATGCAAGTGTGCTCAAAATGAAGCTAGTGAGATGGATATTGTAATGGTGGATGTGGGTATTGGATTCGATACAATATGGTTGCTCTATGATGCTGCAACAATGGAGGATGCTTGATGGTAAGAAAATGGCTAAGTGTGTGCTTGCTTGATTGCTAGAGAGCGATTGCTTAGTGATGGTCAAATGAGGGAAATTCCACCACTTTTAGGTGAATTTCCTCTAATCTAATGGATGGTTGAGATGCATCCAAGGTGGAGGAAATCAAGGGATAGGGTGAGTTTAGAACTCACAATCCCTCTCATGTTTACACATGGATGGTGAGATGGAAAAGGGGAGACGAGGTGGATACGATGTGGAAAAGACAAGTCTTGTATCATCTACCCATATTATGGGATGATGTGACAATAGAAGAATTTTAAATTCTTCTAAAATGTCACTTGGTTTTGGAGATTTGACCTTGGGATTGGAAGAGGAATTTTAAATTAGTCCTTTATTCCTCCAAGGGTGTTGGAGAAATAAAGTGGAATTAAAAATTCCACATAGGATACATGGGGGAAATATAAGGAATTTCAAATTCCTTAGAAGGTGGAGATGACTTCTCCAAATGAAAAAATCATTTAATGAAAGTTGACTAAGGACACAAACCATAAATTGAATAAGGATAAGGTTAGGTTTAATTAGTGATTAAGGTTGTACAAATGCAAGATTAATCAAGCTAATGAAGGATTAGAGGCAAGTGGGAGATTATGGAGGATGTGACCCTAATGATGATTAGGAATGTGCACACCCTAATCATAGATTAATTAGATTATTTTGGATTAGAAGGGATTATGGAGGATGTGACATGAGGAGAGAGAAGAAGATGAATTAAAAATTAATTTAATTCATTTGGGTAAAGTGACTAAATTAAATAAATTGGGGTATTTATTTAGTTTAGAGATGAATGTTGTAAGGTATTTAATTGATTAATTAAATACCTTAGGGGATATTGGGCTAAGGTGAAATATTAATCAAATAATAAACTATTTAATTAATATGGTTTAGTGATGCAGGATAGAGGAATATGAGGGTGAATTTGACCATATGGGAGTGGTCAAATTCAGGGTTCTACATTCCCCCCCTTTAAAATACTGTTACAATAATAGTGTTTCGAAGAAAAATAAAACATAGACAACTCAATAGAAAAAAGAATGTTAGATGATGCCCCGGTATAGTAGGAAAATGGGTAGAAGGAAGAATGGAAAAATATGGTAGGGTATGCCCCCTTGAGAGGGTTCATGGGGAAGAAAAGAGGCCTTGGGTGACTTCTCAATATGATGAAATGGAGGGTACCACATGATAGTGCATAAAAAACTATGAAGAATGGCTTTTGAATGGAGGAAAATGGGCATACGGGATGCAAATGGTGGCCCTCAGAAGAAAATGGGGAAATGAATTAATAAAGGGTTAATTAAAGGGTAAAACTTACCCAAAAATGAAAATTATAAATAGTAAATTTGAAAATTGACTATTCACCTAATTTTCATTTGCACACTTGTCATCGCTTGATTGGATAAAAGAGAGAGAGAGAGTGACAAGGATTGTTGATAAGATGAGTGACATGCAGGGTGATGATGAGCTAATCCAACAAGGAGAAGAGGTGTGTTAGTACTACTATGAGCGAGCGGTACCCTACTAGGTAGGCTTCAGATCTTGACTTTGTGATTTGACTTTAAGTTTATGCACATGCTTTAATTTCCAAGCAGGTAGCTAGGAAAACACAATCACCACAGAAGGGTGGATTCACCCTTCTGGCTAAGCACATTCACCCATCCAATGAATTGGCAAGGGAAGGGGTGGATGCGTGCATTGTAGGGGTGGATACACCAAGAGAGGGGTGATTGAAAAATTGCCTCTCTCAAGAAAGGGTGAACCTACATAACACAAGGGTGGGGGGAATGGGACAAATGATTGCAAAATCACCAAAAAGGGGAAAGGGTGAATGTGAATCCACCCAAAAGGGGAAGAAATGGATGTGAGTCTGCCAAAAGGGGAAAGAGGTGGATGCACATCCACCCTCTAGGAAAAAGGGTGAAAGAAAATTCACCACTTGGGAGGAAGAAACTTATGGGTGATTGCACACTCGCCCATGGGGAAAAGTGGCGAACACGTGTTTTCATCTAGGGAGAAAAAGGGCGAGTCCACACCTGGACAAGAAATGGGTAGATGCACTTGAAGAATAGGTGAACCTGCGAAAATGAACAATAGGGGCGAATGTGCATGCTGGATACACAGACACACTAGACAAGGGAATGGGCGAACTCACCTTACGCAGAGGTGAACTCGCCAAACCAGGGCATGGATGAAAAAGAAAGAAGATAGCAATGAAATGTTAGAAAGCCTAACAAGATGGTTGGCATGGATGTAGAGTTTTGAGACTCTGAGGACATAGGAGAGACACTATATCGTGTTGGAGGTGACTATAGAGGAAATGACCATTGAGGATCATGTGACATTAGATCAGGTGGATCTACTTCATATGTTGGCATACCCCAACATTAGAGCACACAGACCTTTACTCACAACATTGATTGAGTGGTGGAGCTCAGATGCATCCACATTTCATCTCCCGACATGGGAGATGATGGTGACATTGGAGGACATCTGGAGGATCTTGAGATTTTTGATCTACAAACACTTGATCAGTGCAACACCCTATCAATCAATGGAGAGGAGCATATGTGTTGTATTGTGACCGATTGACCTTCCTATCTGAGGGAGGGAGTTAGATATCGACACGTACTTAGGGATAGAGATGGCAATGTTACCCTTGCACCTTTGCATGCTCATCAATGGGATCCTCTTTCCTGATTGGAGTGGATGCTTCTTCAACCTCAAGATGATTAAGGTGGTTAGGCACATAGTTGAGAGGAGAGATGGTGTCTTTGCATGGGGGGCATGTGTACTAGCCTAGTTGTACTTCAAGATATGCATGTGATCTATTATAGATGAGCGTTGAGTATTACACACGTCACACTACTTTATTTTTGGGCTTGGGAGCATATCTGAATGGTGCAACTAGATATTCTGATTGAGGGAGATAGAGACGAGAAATTGCTAGTGGTGTATTGGTAGAGATTTAAGTATGGCTGGAGGTTAGACTACTAGGAGGTAGGGAGTCTAGAGGAGTGGCGGCAGTGGCTTGATGGGTTATTGGATGGAGATATCACCTGGAGGCCTTACCTAGGATGAAAATTTCATTGATGGAGGGAGGATGAAAAGTAGTGGAGGGGGTATCTATTATCGCAATGTTATTTGATTGGCTGAGACCCCTTCATTATAGAGCTACATAGGCTTGACAGAGTTTCCCATTAGTACAACATGCAGTAGGACATTCAAGTAGGGCCACAAGTGTTTAGATGGGTGAGCAGGGAGTCTAGGGCCCTATGGTGAGTGCATATCATGACCGAGTATGATCATCAGATGTGGGAGAAACTCTTGATCACAGTATGGCCATGGAGAGGAGGACTAGACAATGCAGGAACTATGGTGAGATATTCAACATGGTGGGCCCAACACAGGCCAAGGAGGATTATGACAATGCATCCAATTGTAGGTTCCTTGGGTTTTGGTTCAGATGATGAGTGGGATTTGGAAAGGCCACAAAGGAGGAGGGGTGAAAAGCAGAGGAGAGAGGTGGATGTAGAGATGGTGGAGGCAGGAGGAGAGGAGCAAGCGATGGAGGTGGATGCTCCTATAGTGGACCCACTAGCCATGGTGCCCTATGTGCCACCACCACTAGAGGACCTAGTAATACTCTTGACAAGAGCCCTAGCTAGGCTACAAATTGCATAGCACAGACTATGGGAGTCAGAGGTGGAAAAGGACAGCCTTCAAACGAAGGTGGGGATACTATAGGGGGAGGTGAAATAGTTGCAAGATGCATAGAGAGGTGGAGACAGGGCATTCAAAGAGCTAGTAGATGAGGTAGGGAGGAGATTACTGGAGGTGTAGATGAAGAGGGATGATTTGTAGAGATTGGTAGGGGAGTTGCAATGGGGGGTGGAGGAGATACAAGAGAGGGTAGAGACTGCTAAGGCCACTATTGAGGATGCAGGGTTATTACTCAAGAGGGAAGAGGTAGTAGAGGCTCAAGTGAAAATGCTTCATTGTGAGAGGGGTGAGTCCTATAAGAGGATGTCATAGCTAGAGTCCCAGGTGGAGCAGTCAGGTTTTCCTAGGAGGCTTGGGAGTAGGAGAGGTGGAGGATTGGTGGGTAGAGGGACATTTATCACGTGGAGAGGGATATAGCAAGGGCACAAGTGGTAGGAGAGGTCGATGCTAAGATGAAGGCTAGATACTATATGAGCACATATTTTAGGGTTATGCTTGACCCAATATGGAGAGTACCACCATATGTGAGAGCAGCTCTGCAAATGCCAACATCCTCTCATTCAAGTGCCACCCACACATGTGGTTATAGTGATTATCAAGAGACACCTCCCCATGACCGAGGTTCAGGGTCAGACTCCCCATAGAGGTCACATGTAGGGAGCTATGGGTAGATGGAGGGGAGAGACATGATTCTAGGTTTTTGATAGGTGCAAGGTGGAGGATAGTACATACAAGTAGAGACTACATATTCTTTGGCATATAGTGGGCAGATTCATTCATTCATTCATTCTTTATTCTTTATTGATTTAGGACATCATGATGTGTTAGATGTAGTCATTTGTATTTGATTAGAGCTCTGCACTTGTACCTTTATTCAATGGACTTTTATGGACATTTATGATGGACAGTGCCATATATTTTTTGATATATATATATATATATATATGATATGTGATGGACATTGATGACACTATGTGATTATTATGTGATGTTGTGGATATTTATTATGCTCATGTGTATGTTTATGATTGTGATATATTCATGATGATGATTATGGTTTATGCTTATGTTGATGTGGATGATATGAATTATATGCTTTATGTCTAACACTTGTGTGATGCAAGATGTGATGTGACATTATTTATGATTTGTTGTATGCTATACACATGATACTAATGGTGTGTGATGCAAGTGGCGATAATGTGATTATACATGTATGATGTGGCATGAAAATATGTAATAGATGAAAATATATGATGTATGCATATTTGATCGTGTTATGGATGGATGGGATAAATGTAAAGTAATGCAATGTATGTGGAAAACTTAACTAATAGGTTTAGAATAGTAACTCTAAACAATGTGAAATGATAATGAAAATGAACTAAAGATGCTCAGAATAACCAATCTATATTAGTCTAAACAACTTAAGATGATAATTAAAATGATAATGAAATGAAATTAAGATGCTTTCACTAACATATCTATATTAATCTAAACAACTTAAGATGATAATGATAATGATAATGATAATGCAATGGATAATGAAAGGAACTTAAGATTCTTAAACTAACAAATGTATATTAATCTAAACAACTTAAAATGACAATGAAAATGATAATGCAATGGATAATGAAATGAACTTAAGATGCTTAGACTAACAGATCTATATTAATCTAAACAACTTAAGATATAATGAAAATGATAATGCAATGGATAATGAAATGAATTTAAGATGCTTAGACTAACAGATCTATATTAATCTAAACAACTTAAGATGATAATGAAAATTATAATGCAATGGATAATGAAATGGAATGAACTTAAGATGCTTAGAACAATCGATTGATATTAATCTAAACAACTTAAGATGAGAATGAAAATGATAATGCAATGGCTAATGAAATGAACTTAAGATGCTTAGACTATTAGATAGATATTAATCTAAACAACTTAAGATGATAATGAAAATGATAATGCAATGATATGAAATGAACTTAAGATGCTTAGACCAACAGATCAATATTAATATAAACAACTTAAGATGATAATGAAAATGATAATATAATGGATAATGAAATGAACTTAAGATGCTTAGACTAACAAATTGATACTATTCTAAGCAACTTAAGATGATAATGCAATGAAATGAAAAGAACTTAAGATACTTATACTAACAGATTGATATTAATCTAAACAACTTAAGATGATAATGAAAATGATAATGCAATGGATAATGAAATGAACTTAAGATACTCAGACTAACAAATCAATATTAATCTAAACAACTTAAGATGCTAATGAAAATGATAATGCAATGAAATGAAAATGCAATAATGAAATGAAGTCATGAAATGAAATGAACCTAGATGATAGTGAACATGCGTAGTGAGATGAATGATGATGGGTGTGATAGTCCACCTCTCAAAACTATATGAATCCTAATAGGAAGAATGGGTGGGGGAAATAACATTTGCACAACCAAAAATCACTAACCATAGGCTAGACGGAGAATGGATGGGAATAAATGCAATGTGATGGGATGATAAATGAAATGCAAATCTAATGCCATTTTTCCATACTAGGAGAACTGAATTTTTCCTTAGCATAAGACATGATATGCCAGAGAATGAAGAACCAAGGTAGATTGGTGTAAAATGCATAAGACAAACACAACAAACAATCTTGAAGGTTATCCCAACACCCCAAAGCTGCAATGGCTTTGGTTGAGCCTAATGGTGGAATAACCAAGAGCACAAAGGATCCCCCAGTGTAACACAAGACCATGAGGACCTTGGTGGGTACTATGCAGGACAACTGAGAAGACAAGATCACACAAAATCAAGATATGCTCCTATGTTTACCTGTCAAAGCGCACCATGATATGATGGATCATGGAAACCTTGAAAAAGTATAATAGGAAGATCAAATGATAAAAAAAATGCAAGAGCACCAAAAGATCACAACAAATTTCAAATATCCTTTGTCATAGGATCAGTAGGTGGATGGGATTGATGTGATCTAATTTAGGAAGGATACATATTGTTAAGACCAAGGATGGTGGATAGATTAGGTGATTAACATGACTCATGATACTCAAAACTAATTAAACCTTATAGTACTAATGGATTTTGTTGTTAGGAATCAGCTGAATGGGGGCATGCTTGATGCCATGACATAAAACCAAGACACACCCTAAGGATAGACCTAGGGCCTTGGGGGCTCATCGATTGATGGCCTTGCCTATGTGAAAGCATAGAGACCTCATAGTTCAATAAAATATTGATAACTGGCCATGGAGAAAAGCGAAAAGAGGGAAATGGAGACTTTAATGGATGACAAAGACAAGATAGACAAATTCCTTAGGGATAGATCAAATGATTAGCCTTGACTATGTGAAAGTGTAGAGGTAACATCATTTGAAAAAAATGGATGAAAGATGACAATATGATACCTAGTGATGACTGACATGGTGAAAGACCCTAGATGAGGACACAAGACTGACAAATGACACCAATATATAGGTGACAAAAAGTTTAGATTTAGGATAAAACCTCAAGACTTTGGATATTCAATTTGAATCGTCAAATTGTCAATCAAAATATACCAAGCAACAGATAATAATATGTCGATGGGAGGATGGAGATGATAGGATATGAGGATAGGGTATGCAGATAGGACATATTAAAGCATAAAGGAAAATATGATGCAAGTTAGATAATGATTAATCCCTCTATGAATGGTGCATGTTAATAGGTTTTCACCAAACGTACTTATCCAAGGTGCCAGCAAGGGTGGTTTTCTCCATAGGACACATTATTTCTCTTTACTATTTTTGGATTTTTTGACTTTTTTATTTTTTTTTGTATTTTTTTAGGTAGGATAACCTAGCTGACCTAGGTGTAAAACCTTTTAAGGTGCATGATGTTGATAGGCTCTTCCAATGGTCCCCCCTTAGGTGTTGCAAAGCCAATATGCCCCAAAACCATATTTTGCAGTGACAACATATGGACCCAACCAATTTGCTTCAAACTTTCCCTTCTTTTCTCAATCCTATTGTGTATGCTAATTCTCCTTCAAGACTAGATCACCAACATTGAATTGATGGGGATGGAACTTCTTGTTGTAATTTATCCTAAGATGATGCTAATATGCTTGAAGATGATTATAGGCCTTGATGCGTTTCTCATTCAGGAGTTCAACCTGACTTAACTATACAAATCAAGTATCTTCATCATTGATTAAATTATTTAGATAGATGCAAAGTGATGAGATCTTGAATTCAATCGGCAATATAGCATTGATGCCATAAATGAGGGAATAGGGGGTAGTGCTAGTAGGGGTGCGGATGGATGTGCGATATGCCCAAAGGGTGGGGTTAAGATGGATGTGCCAATCTCGACTAGTGTTATCAACACTATTTTTGAGGATTTTGATAAGGGTCTTGTTGGTTGCTTTAGCTTGTTCATTACCTTGTGGGTAATAGGGAGTTGAAAAATGATGTTGGATATTGTAGGTTTTGCAAAGGCATTTCATATACTAGTTTTTGAAAGGCTTTCCATTATTGTTGATGATGGTGGAGGGAATACCATATCTGCAGAGGATATGGAAAAGGATGAATTTGGAAATCCAAATACCTATGATTTGGGAGAGTGGGATTGCTTCCACCCTCTTAGTTAAGTATTCAGTGGCGGTGATGATGAATATGTGATTGTTGGATGAAGGAGGGTAAATATTTCCAATTAAGTTAGAACCCCATTGTGAAAAAGTCCAGAGTCCAATGATGGGATACAAATAATGTGCAGGAGCATGGATGAGATTTGTGTGCTATTGACACTATACACACTTCTTCACGAACTCACAAGCATCATGCTCCATAGTGGGCTAGTAATATCCTACCTTGAGAATTTTCTTTGCTAAGGCCATCCCATTAGAATGAGACCCACAGGCACCCCTATGCACTTCATTTAATGCAACATGAGATTTTCATTCACTAAGACACCAAAGGAGAGTGCCATCATACCCTCTATGATAAAGTGTATCTCCCACAATTATGTATTAGGAAGTGTTTTGGATAAATGATTTGTGTTGGTTACAGGTAAGGTCAGGTGGTAATATTTTGTCATGTAGATAGGCATAAATGTCATGATACTAAGGTGATTCGGGACTTATGATATCACACACCATTTCATTGTTAGGAATATTGTACAATGGGATTAATAGTTGCTCAACAAGGAACTCACAATCCGTTCAATCTTTAGGAATGTTGATGAGGGAACCTATGGTGGCCATAGCATCAGTTTCCTTGTTCTATACTCTAGGTATATACTCAAACTGAATGAAGGTGAAATACTTCTGGAAGTCATCCACCATGCATTTATAAGGAAGTAGCTTATCATCCTTGGTTTGAAACTCGTCACTGACCAAAATTGATTAGAGCTTCATATTCAACAACATTATTCATGCATTGGAATGCTATCCAGAATGAATTCAAAATGTAATCACCTTGAGGGGTGACAAAGAGAATGCTCACACTAGCTCCATTGTGTTTATATGACCCATCAAAATATAATATCCATATATCTGATTCTAAAACTATGAGGATCCCTTCATCAAGAAACTCTGCTATTAATGGATATGCATCTACCAAGGGAGCATTGTCCAATTGATCTACTATCACTTGCCCTTTAATTGATTTACAGTCCATGTATTCTATGTCAAACTTGCTAAGTAGCATAACCCATTTATCCATATGACCAATTAATGATGTTCTTGATAATAGGTATTTGAGTGGTTCAACTTTTGATATGAGCTTGATAGGATGACTAAGCATATAGTGAGACAACTTTTGTGAACTGAAACCAACTACTAAGCAAGCTTTTTCCATAGGTGAATAATTAAGCTCATAGCCCACAAGTGTACAAATGATGTAATATATGGTGCATTCTTTGGAGAACTCATCATTTTGTGTTAGCAATGCCCCGAGAGCAACTAATGTGGTTGAGATATATAGCAGTAGTGGCTTACCAAGAATAGGAGGCATTAGAATGGGTAGATTGGCTAGGTACTCCTTGATATTGTCAAAGCCTTCTTGGCACTCTAGATCCCATTTGAAGGTGATGTATTTATGCAAAATTTGTGTAAATGACTGACATTCATTAGCAAGTTGGGCTATGAAATTACTGATAGAAGTTTTCCTTGCAGATTTCTTAATTGTTTGAGAGTGCAAGGTAGGGGCATTTCCATTATTGCCTTGAATTTCGCCGGATCCACTTCAATGCCCCTTCTAGATACTATGAAGCCTAATAATTTTCCAGATGTGAGACCAAACACACAATTTTTTGGATTTAGGCACAACTTGTATTGTTCTAACCACTCAAATATTTTCCTCAGGATTGTGGGATGATCTTCTCTTGTCTTGGACTTCCCTAGTAAATCATCAACACAATCTTCCATTATAATATGGATGAAGTCATGGAAGATGATTGTCATTGCACGTTTGTAAGTTTCCCCCACATTCTTGAGACCAAAGAGCATGGCATTGTAACAGAAAGTGCCCCAAGGGGTAGTGAATGTAGTCTTATTCTGGTCTTTAGGTGCAATTATAGTATGATTATAACTAGAAAAGCCATCCACGAGGGATAGCATAGCATGTCCTACTATAAGATCTACCAACATGTCAATGTTAGGAAGTGGGAAATCATCTTTCAGGAAATCCTTATTAAGATCCTATAAATTTGTACAGATTCTAATGTTCACATTTGGTTTAGCCATAAGGACTATGTTGGATATCCAATCGGAGTAGTCAATAGGTCTGATGAATATAGCCTCCAATAGTTTTTCCAGTTCTTTCTTGACAAGTAGGGCTACCTAGGGAAGCATTTTTTGAGCTTCTGTTTAATTGATTTTGCATCTGGATGGACATCAAGATGGTGTACAACCAATGTGGGATCCAATCCTGGCATATATGAATAGGACCATGCAAGTTAATGATCCCTTCCTTTAGCAGATTGAGAATGATAGGATACTCTTCCTCTAACAATGACTTAGCTACATAGGTGATTTTGGGCTCTTCTTTTGTTCCTAGATTAACTTCTTGTGTTTCCTTGATCAAAATGGAAGACCATTTAGATAAATGAGCTCCCAAAAGGGGAAGATGAAAATCCCCATCCTCTAGTGCCTGATTGAGGTTTTCACTATTAGATACACCCTTTATTTTTACTTTTGACGAGTCAAGAAGTGCCTCAGATAGGTTTTCACTGGATGACCCTTTTTTGTTTTGTTTCTTTTTTCTTTTGTAGTTAGGGTGTTCATCTTTCCCCAATCACATAATATGTACGCAAGCATCCTTTGAAGGAAAAATGTCTCTAGGTACGCTCCCTCATAGGTCCCAATCAATAAGGTCAGGGTGACAGATGGATAGGCTAATGGAAAAGATAGATGTGGAATCAAAGAGGGAGGGGAGGTCAACATCATCATATGAGAGTATGATGGCTTCTTCTTTAGGTATGTCCTCGAGGAAATCATTATCTGAGTTGACATTATTTGAGATGCTAGTGGATGGTGCAAGACCCTTTTTCTTTTTGTCATAGCCTAAGCCCACATTTTTAGATTGCACAGGTGTCTCAATGGGCTACAATATTCCATGTTCCTTTATACCAAGACCTCCCCCTTAATAGTTGTATTTATCTGCTACCCTAGATGCACAGGAATAAACCTCTTGGAAGTATTCAATAAGAGGAGGTGATGGTTTAGGTTCTTCTTTGTACACCCATTGACTAATGTCTTCATTTGTTTGATCTTGTAGTGTTCCTAGGGACTGAAAGGTGGTAGAACCCATGTTCTTAGAGCTGATAGTTTTGGTCTTCACTTCTTCCTTCGGTGCTAACTGAGAAGGTTGGACATAGGTGCGAGGAGATGGGGGCATGGTTGCCACGTTAAGAGGTGTACACATCTCATATTATCCACAACCTTTATCAATGATCTGGACCTTGGTGATGGTGGATTCAAATGTAGTGGATGGAGTGGATAATGTGTTGGATGATGAATTGGAGGATGGATTGGAAGGAAATTCCTTAGGTTCCCCTACTTCAACTCTTGGACAATAGTGGGAGTGGGGCAAAGAAGCCTCTAGAGTACAATAGTACTAAAAAGGTTGAGGGTCTGCATGGACAATTACTTCAATCCCATTGTATGGGAACTTTAGGCATTGGTGATAGGTGGATGGAATGCCATGTATGTCATGAATTGTGGTTGTCTGAGGAGAAGGTTGCATGGTAGATCTAGATGAAGGATGTGGCAAGTAGTGTACAACAAATTGGGACCAACTTGAATTGGAAGAAAAATGATATCTTTGGAGTCCCTTTCTACATTATCATATGCCTTTATTGTAATGGTTTGATTATCCACGTCAGCATGAGTATACCCTACCTATTTTATAAACTTTAAGGTACAAAGATTGAGGGCAGAGCCACTATCTAACAAGACCCGTTTTACCTTATGGTGGGCGACAATGACCTCAATGTGCAAGGCACATAACTTATGGGATGAATCGATCAACAACATATCATTTTGGTTTAATCCTAGCTAATAAGTTAATGAAAAATTTCCCACTAAAGTTTGGAACTGGATAGGATCAATATAATTGGGAACGTGTGTATCATGCAGAGCTTTTGTAAGGATCTCTTGGTGGACTGGGGAAGACTTAAGCAAATACAAAATGAGTATTTAGGCTGGAGTCTTACCAAGATGGTCAAGGATATTGTATTGTGAGCTCACAAGAGATGGTTGAGATCAAGTGGAAGGCCTGAGAACTAATATGCGGGTGCAGGCATGTGGTAACAACACATTGAGGGTCTTTTCCTTTGACATGAATCATATACACATGTGGCTCCCCTTGATTGATGCACATAACAATGTTGTCATAATTATATGGCACAAATTTATAACTGATATTATTAGTGTTGTTATTCTGGTTGTTATTACTAGACCGAGGGTTAGCATTTGAGGTGTTGGGACCCTGATTGTATTTAGGGAAGGAATTTTGATATATCTACAATTGAGCATTGGATGATGTATCTTGATTTGCACCCACTACGATATCACCTCGATTTATAAGATCTTGGATATAAGTTTTAAGTCCTTGACATTTATTAGTGGAGTGACTTTAATCTTGTGAAAATCATGATACTCATTTTGTCTATAACAAGCAATTTTGGGCTTTGGCTCATCAAAAGGCTTTGTCATAGGATAAGTGATTGAATAATTTGCTTGAAGCAGCCTCTTGAAAACAACATCTAAAGGTTCTCCCAAGGGAGTGAATGAGTGCTTATTATTCCCTTGATTGTATTGATTGGACTATGGGGGAGGACGAGGTGCACAATGTGGTATAGATATAGTGTTGGCTAAAAATTGTGGATTGGGGACATACTGTGTTCTTTGTGAAGTATTAGATACTTGGATGTGTTTGGTATCAGTGATGCCATCATTGATAGTGTTTTTTTTCTTATTCTAGTAGCGAGATTTATTACCATATGATTTATCTATATCTTGGTTAAAATATTAATTTGGCCTTTAGAAATAAGGGCTCTCTTGATGATAGTGTCCTTCTCAATGACTTCAGAGAAAGTGGTAATGAATGGAGGCATAGGTTATGAGCCAATTCGGGTTGGGCATTGGTAACAAAGATGGTTACCAAATCTTTCTTGTTGAGATGGGATTTTAGCTGACTAGCCAAGGTTCACCACCTTTGCAAGTAGATTGCAAATATTTCTCCCTCATGTTGGTTAACTTTTAGGAGATCTAAGGTATCAATTTCCTTCTCCAGATTGAAGGAGAAGTGTGCAACAATTTTTTTTGACAAATCCACAAAGGAATAAACTAACCCCTTTGGGAGAACCATGAACCAATCTAGAGCTTGCCCCGTTAGGCTTCTAGGGAACAATCATAGAAGGTAGTTTTCATTATGAATAACTTCTTGACAATGTGTGTAAAATTCCTACAAATCATTTCTGGCATCTCCCCTTCCCCTATGTTTATCAAATTTTGGCATTTCGAAATGTTTAGGAAAGGGGATGAGTGAAATGGAGGGACCAAATAGATAAACAAAAATATCCTCAAATTTGAAGAACTTCTTGGACGGGGTCCCCATTTTGCAAGTCTTTTAGGATGGATTTCATATCTTCCCATTCTTTATTAATCAATACTAAGGAGGAAGGACTTGCTAAATTGGACTGACCATATGGGAGATATTGCTGATGTGAGGGTGGTGGAGGCAGAATGGACTGACCATATGATGTGGAGATGGATATGAAGGGGTTTGTTATTATTTGTTAGGATACATGGATTGAGGATTGGAATAAGACTTTTGGTATGATGGTAGCGTTTGATAATATGATGAAGAGGCACCCTACTAATATGATGGTGGCTATTGGGAGTAATATGGGTTAAATTGGTAATTGTAAGTTGTTTGTTGTTGGGAAGCATATGGAGTTTTTTGTGGATTGGATTACTAGTAGTAGGTATTTTGCTGTGATTGTTGGGGATTCATGTGAGATGATTGTTGCTATGATTGTTGTGGATTATAGTAATAATAGTTGGGATTGGGATTGGGATTGGATGTAGTGACTTGCGGATAATAAGTGCTTTGAGGATGATATAGGTATTGGGAAGCAGGGTTACATGGAATTTGTTGGGAGGATTGTTGTGGTTGTGTCAAGATTTGTAAGTGTTGAGGGGGTTGTTGGTAGGATGGTGGTTGTTGTTGAGGAGGTCAAGATGGGATTGGAGAGTGGTGAGATGGTGGTTGATAAGATGGTATTCTTTGTTTACGAGTTTGTTTATAGGATGCTGTTTGTTGTTGAGGAGGTTGTGGTGGATCACCTTGTGGTTGGTGTAAAGGTGGTTGTTGATGTTGTGGAAAAATTTGAGTTTTTTGTGGTGGTTATTGGTGAGGTGGTTGTAATGGTATTTTCTATGGATTACCCCAGGACTGATGCAAGGGAAGGAGATTTCCTTTAGGTCGATGTTGGGATGTAAATGGAGGTGGTAGTAGGTTTGATGTGTGCGTGGGACTATGAGGTGGAGGTGGTGTAGTCAAAGGATTATAAACATTTCCCACTATATTCCTTGAAAACTAACTCGAATGATTTGATGAGAGAGATGGAGAGGATGGAATATGGGTTGGACCTTGTGGGATGTTCATGCCTTATAGATTGGGGGGACCTTGTGAATTACCAAGACTATGAGGATTGTTAGGATCAGGGCCTTTAGGATTTTTAGAATTGGGTGCAACACCCATTATTGAAATTAGGACGTGGGTGGGTGGAGGCTGATAACACACATCATTGCCAAGTCTTGGTTAGTACCATATGTCTTGTGGCATGACCTGGGGGACTTTTGGAACTGATTAACTGGGATTTCCCTACAAATTATGTGGATCTTCTAGCAGAGGAGGGGGTGTAATATTGACATATTTCAATAAATCAAAGCTGACAGTTGCTTGATACCCTTCATGAGTAATGTGGTGAGGATTCTATCCCCATGCTTGTCGAGAAGATGATTTTTCATTTTCACATTAGTAGGATTGCTAAGATATTCATCAATTGTGAGCTCAGGTTGGTTAAGAATGCTTTCCTCTAGGGGAGATTGGGTATGGATCTTTGTGTTGTATTGCAATGAACCACCATTGGTGGGTTGATCCTGAGGAGGTTGAGGTTGAGCACCTTGGGATTGTTGCTGTTCCATGAGTTTCTTTGCCTGCGATCGGGTAAGGGGCATGAAAATGCAAAACAACCAAATGACTAAGATGTACTTAAATGATGTCCTAGATAATGACTAAGAGGATTTCTAAGATGATAGACTGATTGACTGGATAATCACTAGGATAATGATAGATTGATGATGGGATTTGATCAAGTTGGATTGACTGATTGGATAGGATTGTTGATTGGATAGGATGATTGATTGGATTGGATCGATAGGATTAACTCTGAACCTAAGTTTAGGGGATTAACTTGATGATGTGGTGCTGATGATTGGATTGGATTATAAAAGAATGATCATGGCATTAAATCTACCTCATAATGAGAGGAGATTGATAAGAATGCAAATGATTATTGACTTGGGTTGGATGATAATCCTAAGTGAGTGGGGATGATGATGATTAGGGTCAGTTACCTCACCCTATTGGATAAAAATCCCTTAAAACAAATTCTAAAGGATCTAGATTGATAGATCGATGACGAATATACAATCTACGGATGTCCTAAGATGAACCTATGTGATTTGATTGAGGATTAGATGACTTTTGAAAAATATAGATGGACTAAAATGAAAATTACAGGCAAATGGATGGTGATAAAAAAAATTGATCACAGGAACAAACTCGAAAAACAACATGCTCTCAATTGCCCAAAGGATTAACTCTTGGGTTTTTCTTATGGAAGTTGGATTCACCTTTGTATATAACAGGTTCACCCCTCTAGGTAACAAGATCACCTATCTCAAGGTTGACAAAATCACCTCTCTGAATCATAGGACCACGTATATCTTCTTACGTATGGATGGAATTCATGGGACCACCAAACTAAGTAGCAGGATCACCTAAATCTTAGATTCTCAAAAAGAAATAGGAAGGCATGGGAAATGATATTGCCTATCTAGGGTTTGGGATTGCCACTTTCTTTAGATATATAGATAGGGACAGGAATGCCTATCAAGGTAATGACTTCACCTATGGGGATGATGGGATCACTTGTTTCATTAGGTGTACAGATTGGATATGGTACGAACTAGGTATGGGATCACCTATCAAGATAGCAGGATTGCCTATATCTTTGGGTGTATGGACAATATGGTATGAAATGGACATAGATTCGACCCTGTGGACAATAGGTTCACCTATTCTAAGGGATAGAAAAACATGGATAGTATTGATCAGACACATACTCACCTATGGGCATAACAAGATCACCTTTTTAGGGAACAAGTGGATGCAGGGTCTCCTATTGAAGAGAACCATAAGTAAATTCACCCTTGATAAGAGTGAGTTCACCTAAAGGTTGACTAGATTGGACTGAGACAAAATCATCCATTCCAGGGTAGGATTTCCTATCCACAATGCAAGTTCACCCCTGTGAGAAGTGAACTCATCACTAAAGGTAGGGGTAGACTATGGAAAAGGAATCAAACACATTAAATAAAAAGTAGAGGCTTGGAACGACTTGGGTTGATTACAAGCACTAGTATATCACAAGAAAACACTCTAGACATCACAAGACTAAAATTAGTATAAAAGGTTTGCTAACTCGAGTAGGCCCACCTTAATACTCCATGATACCAAGGTGGTTCTCTGGATCATCCTTTCTCATGAAGGTGGATAGATAGAGATTCAGTGGCACAAGGTCATCAACAGATGCCACGCGCTCACCTTCACTCTCTCACTCGGAAACTATCATAGTTCACCATGAGGATTTCTATCTCAACCTAAGGGAGTACATGGTGAGTAACTTCGGGGTGCCATCCACAATCCTTACACTACACCAAGCCGTGACTGAACATAAGTCTTTCTCAAGGCTGAACAAGATATCTAGTGCATCATTGATACACTAGGACGGTCTGTGAGGCACAACCATGAAAATCAGCCTATCACAAGTGTGCATCAAGAGCCCCAACGAGGTACTGGAAACTCAGACCAACCTTGCACACCCTATCTAGGTATCATCCTAGCTTTGATGCTTTGCTAGAAATAACTTGATTAGATTTGAGTACAACTTTGGCTCTCCCCCGTTTATATATCCCACTGGTAACATGTGGTCAAGATTGTCCCTTGGGTGATGAAATCTTAGGTAGGTCTCACTAAATGGAAGGAAATACTAGATGTTTCTGCTAGTCCCCAAGCTCACACGTAATGCAAGGGGAGAGTGTACATGTACTAGTACTCCTTGGGTAGACTGAATTAGAATGGAATGAGTTACAATTTTTGGTCACCCAAAATCACTGTATGGTGCAAGGGGAGTGCATACGCCAACAACCCGCTCCCAAACATGACAAAAAAATTAATTGACCCTCTAATTAAGTCTAAGTGTGCCTAAATTAGTATGAAAAAACAAGACACATAGAGAAATCTAATCTAGGAGTCTTTGACCAATCATCCTGTAACAAATGTGTTGGTATTTTTGACCTCTGATCTTGGAAAAATGATTTGTTGCACAAATGTTAGTAAAATCTCATAATCACAAACAAATGAGTGAGCGGATTAGTATCCAAAACATAAATTGAATAAAATATCAAATCAAGAAATTGAATGTTCTGGATTACCTCAAGTCTACCACTGCATAGATCAAGTTCGCCTTTATCTATGATGTAAGATCACCTTTCATCTAAAGAGGCAGGATTGTATTCACCTATTGGATGGAGAGGCGTATGCGCTTATGCCTCTGTAATTTGAGAAGATTCACATTTCCTTCAACAGGTTAGCCCATTCAAGCTGTCCTGAGTGTATTCGCCTCTGAAATAGTTATCTGGGATTAGTGGATGTAGGTTTTCCCTTTATCCAGAAGGGTGAGAGCGAGTTCACCTATCTCTACTACAAGTATGCCTCTATGTGAAGAGGATTCGCTCATTAGGGGTGGATTCACCCCTATTCGTGAAACCCGAATGTGCAAAATTTTAAACAACAAACAAACGTGAAAGAGACTTGTTACATGGGTCCCACCGGGCATGCCAGAAATATGTGCAAGTGGAATTCCTATTCTAAAATGCAAAAAAATGGAATGCAAGCGAGGAAAACACTAACAATCACCTCAAAATTAGCCTAAGTTAAATTCAAATAAAACACAAGAAAATGAAACCTTTTACCTTGCTTGAATTGATGAATTGGTTGGCCCTTTTTTTATGCTTGATTGTGTGCTCCTCTGAAAAAATGGCATGCAAGTGTGCTCAAAATGAAACTAGTGATATGGAGATTGAAATGGTGGATGTGGGTATTGGATTGCATGTAATATGGTGGCTCTATGATGCTACAACAATGGAGGATGCTTGATGGTAAGAAAATGGCTAAGTGTATGCTTGCTTGATTGCTAGAGAGTGATTGCTTAGTGATGGTCAAATGAGGGAAATTCCACTACTTTAAGGAGAAGTGCCTCTAAACCAATGGATGGTTGAGATGCATCCAAGGTGGAGGAAATCAAGGGATAGGGTGAGTTGAGAACTCATAAGCCCTCTCATGTTGACACATTGATGGTGAGGTGGAAAAGGGAAGACAAGGTAGATATGATGTGGAAAAGGCAAGTCTTGTCTCATCTACCAATATTATGGGATGATGTGACAATAGAAGAATTTTAAATTCTTCTAAAATCTCCCTTGGTTTTGGAGATTTGACCTTGGGATTGGAAGAGGAATTTTAAATTAGTCCTTTATTCCTCCAAGGGTGTTGGAAAAATAAGGTGGAATTAAAAATTTCATATAGGATGCATGGGGAAATAAAAGGAATTTTAAATTCCTTATAAGGAGGAGACGACTTCTCCAAATGAAGAAATAATTTAATGAAATTTGACTAAGGACACATGCCATAAATGGCATGAGGATTAGGCTAGGCTTAATTAGTGATTAATGTTGTGTAAATGTGGGATTAGATGGGCTAATGAAAGATTAGAGGCAAGTGGGAGATTATGGAGGATGTGGCCCTAATGATGATTAGGGATGTGCACACCCTAATCACAAATTAAATAGATTAATCTGGATTAAAGAGGATTATGGAGGATGTGACATGAGGAGAGAGAAGAACATGAATTAAAAATTGATCTAATTAATTTAGATAAAGTGACTAAATTAAATAAATTAAGGTATTTATTTAATTTAGAGATGAATGGGATAAGGTATTCAATTGATTAATTTGATACCGTAAAGGACATTAGACTAAGATGAAATATTAATCAAATAATTAATTATTTAAGTAATTTGGGTTAGGGATGCAAGATAGAAGAATGCAAGGGTGAATTTAACCATTTGGGAGTGGTCAAATTCAGGTGTCTACATTTTTCCCCTCTTCAAAATATTGTTAGAATAACAATGTTTCAAAGAAAAATAAAACATAGATGACTCAATAGAAGAAAAGAATGTTAGATAATGCCACAGTATTGCAGGGAAATGGATAGGAAGGATGAATGGAGAAATACGGTATGGTATGTGTTAGTGTAGGTTTTTTAATATTTATTTTTCCTACACATTATTATGCATACCTTAGGTTATAGGAGACATGTTTTATGTGAGGAAACATGGCGTGATCCATTGATTACATGTGTCACTCTCACCCACACCTAGGTGGTTGAGTCTCACACCCTCTTTTGGATTTTTATGCCATCTCATAAAACCTCTCTCCTATCTCCTTCTAAGTAGGTTATGCCACATGTTTAGAATTTTCCAAGTAGGAATAACTCCCATCTAATTTGGTTATTTGGGAGTTATTACCCCTTTTGGAATTATATGCCAATATTCAACTATTTATTCAACACTTACCTCTCCCTCCTATCTAATCTAGATGAGCTCATATTAGCTCAATCAATTCAAGGGAATGTTGATATATATTGTATCCTCTTGAGTGTGATACTATCATCATTTTTTTATTGCACCATATTCTAGTATTTTATCTTCGTGCTACTTTCATTTATAAGGTTTATCTTGGTTTTGCAGGTGATCCTAGATGCTCGAGTCCATCAACAACTCTTACATGGTATCAAAGATTTTAGGAGGAATTCAACATTGAGGTTTTATGTGCAATTTGAGCCAAAAAATACTATACCATCGCATCCAGAAGGCTCAAAAACCCCCATTTTCATATATAATTTATCCAATTTGGACAAAGTTGAATTTGGGGCAAATTTTTTTTGCCAAGCAACCCCTTGAATGCATTTCGAGGTGATATTTTTCATATATTTTTCCTTCAATTTATTTTCAAAACAAAAAGATTATCTTTTTAAGCAAGTTTTATTGTATTTTTGCAAAAAAAAAGAAAAAATCAAATAGTTTGAAAAAAATTGAAAAAATCTTTTTGAAAAAAAAAGAATTTTTTTTTGGAAAAATTTGAAAAAAAAATTGAGAAAAAGAAGAAGAAGAAAAAGCTTGCATATATAGGTACTACAAGTTGCAATACCTGTGTAGAGGTAGGTACTCTATGTACTATAGGGGTACGCGGCCCCACAGATCGGTAAGACGACTGGTAAAATCCATACTGACAATTTTTTTTTAAAATCTAGCGAATATAAAATAAGCAACAACCATTTAAATTCCAGCGAGCACTGGGAAATATTTTGAGTGCATCTTTAGAAGATTCCTCCTACTGATGATCTAGATTCTTTGGTATATTCTATCCATGTAGCCCTAGAGAATATTCTGATCATACCAACAGATTTCGTCAAAGTCGACCAAGGGACCCGCATTGACTGGTGACAGCCAGTTGGCCGTGAAATTTACCATAGTAGTTTGCTGATGTCAGCAAGACATTAGCTTGACGTCAATAGGGCCTTAAAATTTTTTCTACCCCCTCTCATTTGAATTTTTAGTTTTGAAGGCAATTTTCAAAAGCTCATAAGTTTTTGTCAAGACCTCCAATTTGCAAGCAATTTTTTGTATTTTGGGCTAGAATTTCATGCTCTTCGTAGTGGTGCAATTATTTTCTACTTTTGGTGCTTTGTTTTTTTATAATTTGCAGATTTTCATAGGTGTTGTTGAGTAATCCTTATTTTTGGACCTTCTGAGGCATTTGTAAAAACTGAAACCAAGACCACTTCACTTGTTTTGTGAGTGGAAATTGTACTCACACTGAATTATAAAGTGCCACCATCATATTTTTCTTGGGGGGTTTCTTGATTGAGTGATTTTGGGGGAGTAATCTTTTTCCTTTGTTGGATTATGTCTCTTGATTGCTCTATTGTGTGACTAAAGTTGAGGAGTTTAATATGGGAATCAAAACACATCATGCTATAATAAGGTTAAATTGATGGAACTTTAAGTCTTGGCAAGATGGAATCCTAAAACATTGTAGGTGGTTGAATCTTTTGCCATATCTCTATGGACTGGTTCCTAAACCTTCATCAAAATGGAAGAGAGTTGTGTGGGACTTAAGAAAAAATAATATCCTGGGAGTAATTAGTTGTAGTTGTGATATAAATACACAAATAGTCACTAATGGTATTGAGATCCCTCGTGACCTTATGAAAAAACTTTGGGAGATGTATTGAGACTCAAATGAATCTCCATTCCCAGAGGATCTTGTTGTAGATTGTCTTGTTCCACTTGCAGAGCTTCAACCTATTGATGATAAAACAATTGAAACACTTTCTGATTGGGAAAGGTATGGTAGTTTTGATGACACAAAACCTTCTCCTCCAATAGAGACATGTATTGAGACTTTAGTTTCTATGGATCCTAATCTAGATTTTGAGGGTTCATCTTCGTCATCTATGAGTCAACATCTTGAGGCTAAGGGCTCTTCTATTCTAGCATTGGTAGAATCATCTAGTTCATCATGTTTTGAGAACACAATGGGGGATGATAGGTGTAGTCAAATGACATGCACTAAGATCTCATCTCCTTCATCTCATATTGTAGTTGGGAAGGTAGATCATCAATCTCAAGTATACACCTCACATTTTTCCTCCAATGTTCCTTCAACTTATGTACACACTCAAGCATCTAGTGTGGACAATTTTGAGGAGATTCAGTATGGTCAAGTGAATCTTGGTATTATTCCAACTGAGGTTCAAGAGGCATGTGCTGAGACTTCATCTCCTATATCACCTATTGTTTCTGATGATAGTGGTATTGCTACATCCATGGCTTCTATTGATATAGTGTAGTAGGAAATTCATGGTCTTCCATACATAGCTACTTGGAATGAGTAGTTGACATACATTACAGACTTGTTTGTGGAGTCTTATATTGCAGATTTGGGAGAAATCATCGATAGAATTCATCTTCTCTTTGATGGAGATTATCCTTCTTCAGTTGTTGTGAGCGAACACTTTGAACCTCTTGTTCATTCTCTACATGATCATTCTTTGCAGTTTTGCATGAGTATGGATACTTTTGGACAACATTTAGAGGATTCTTCTTTATCTTTAGAGGGTATATTTCTATCTTTGGATTGTGTTCTATATTCATCTCCACTAGGTCTTGGATTTTCATCTTCTGCAGTGTGGCCTAGAACACCTGATTTGATGGTGACATCTTTCGACATCGACATGGGGACACCTAAGTAGAGTTAAGAGACATCGTACATTTTCATCATTCTTCCTTGATATTCCTTTCAGGAATGGGAAGATATCCTACATGCATCCTTGGTTTTCTTTCTTCTTGTAAGAGATGGGGACCAACCACATTCAAGGGCCCAGGTCATGGAGAGCCAAGAGCAGAAGACTGCCCTAACTTACCTAAGCTTGACGGGGTGTTAGGAAATGTGGGATGAGAATGATGAGGACTATAAGGTCCTTCAATCACTCTATAGACCCAAAATACAAAATGAGGCTAGGCGAGCCAGTTTTTGGGTTCAACACTATGCCTCAGGGAGCTCTCTACCCAAGGACAGAAGTGCAGTCCTAGGATGACAGCATGGTCCACTGGTGTCTCTCAAGTGTGCTAGCATTCATGTGACCAGAGGACTAAAGAGACAAGGTTGAACTCTAGGAAACATGCTAGCAACCTATCTAACTACTTCTAAAGGGACAAAAAAATGCTATGAAGTAGAGATGATATGCTCTAATATGATAAAGTAAATACACAAAAGTTAGGGTGGAAAGAATGATCTCACAAAGGAATTCGTTTGCCAGTTAGCTCTCAGAAACACGTCCACCTACACATAAAGAAGAGGAAAATTGTTGGGTGGTTGTATAGGGTCCTACCTCAGTTAGACCCCCATTTAGGTGTTTCCACCTCCACGGACAACCAATAAAGAGAGTATGATAAAGGAAGAAAGTAAAGTAGAGAACACTAAAACACTACAAAACAATAAATGTACTTACTCAATCAAGTAATAGAGGAGAGGAGTGGGAAGCTTACCACCTCGACCAAGAGCACTCAAGGCTAATGGGGGAGAAAATGAGAGTACTTGAGCCTCTGCTGCAATGGTGTTGTCCCACACTTGCTCTACTGAAGTGATGGAGTGAATTTTTTGCTGCTATGGAGTGGAAAAGTGCTGCTAAAAGTGCTTGGGAATGCAAGAAGTGAGTGCAAGAGAGTGTGTAGAAGTTTAGTTGAAAGCTTAGAAGATCTGAAATGCATGTAGAAGGAGGGAATTTGAAGGAAACATGAAGAAAATGGCCATATTTAGGTCAGTCAGCCGAAGAGGGTGTTACAAGTCGACTGGAAATGAGAAGTGTAATGCTGATATTGCTATCAGAATTCAACCGTGTAGTTTTGAGTCAAACTCATTGACCCATGTTTCATGAGTAGTGGTTCAACAAGAACCCATCTCTCATGATATCGAATGTTCCACTTAGCACTCATTGCATCTAGGTGATGCTCACAGAGGTGAAGCACTGGTCCGTCCCCAGGAGGTCACCCATCCCAATGCTCCAGCTCAAGTGCTTAACCAGGGAGTTTTCTCCAAGGTTAAGCTCGCTTGAGTTGTTACCCCATTTGCAAAACCTTCAGCAAGTGTTGTGCCTTATGAACCATTCATAATAGAGCCCCTTTAGCTCATCAATTGATAAGTAGGAGGTATTTTTCCACAGCGAGTCAAATTATGATATTGCTATCAGGATTCAACCGTGTAGTTTCGAGTCAAACTCATTGACCCATGTTTCATGAGTAGTGGTTCAACAAGAACCCATCTCTCATGATATCGAATGGTCCACTTAGCACTCATTGCATCTAGGTGATGCTCACAGAGGTGAAGCACTGGTCCGGGGAGGTCACCCATCCCAACTGCTCCAGCTCAAGCGTGCTTAACCAGGGAGTTTTCTCCAAGGTTAAGCTTGGTTGAGTTGTTACCATTTAAAACCTTTAGCAAGTGTTGTGCCTTATGAACCATTCATAATAGAGCCCCTTTAGCTCATCAATTGATAAGTAGGAGGTATTTTTCCACAGCAAGTCAAATTATGATATTGCTATCAGGATTCAACCGTGTAGTTTCGAGTCAAACTCATTGACCCATGTTTCATGAGTAGTGGTTCAACAAGAACCCATCTCTCACGATATCGAATGGTTTGCGAAGATTTTCTAGGAAAGATTCATTGGAAACAAATGTATTTTCTAAAAATCAAAATGTTGAAGAAAGGCGTTGTCACACATGAGAGGGACAACCCAAGCAAAGAAGAGAGAAAGATAAAGAGAAAGAAAAAGAGAAAAACAAAAACAAAGGGCACAGGGGTAGCCTAATATTTTAGGGTCAGAATTGCTCATAAATATATATATATATATAGTTTATAAATGAACTATCATCAACCCCCTACTATATTAGACCATGTGAAGAATGCATGAGAAGACAAAGTAAAATAAAATAAAATTGGGTCAACATGGAAGGGAAGACTAAATTCCCCCAATGCTTTGCATCATCCCCAATTTATCAAAAATCAAGCACAAACATGGAAGAATGATGATTCAAATAGAAGAAGGTTTACAACAAAAAAACCATGCCTATATTAAAGCACCAACAAGGGTGATAGGGGTCATCTAGGCACACATAGCACAATCACAGGGGAACATGTCACAACACACACACACACACACTTAATCTAAAGATCAAGAAGAGGTCTCTTCCTAACACTAATCAACCAAGAGGTAGTCTGCTTCCCACTCTAGATCATCGTAGGGGGAAGGAGGATGAGCCTATAGTGGTGGGATGTTAAGAGGAGGAGTATCCAACCCTCCCACAATAAAGGCTAAGGAAGAGGGCCCCGTAAGGTCTTCTTCGTTGAGCTCTTGTGGAGTTAGGGTAAGTGATTTCCCAAAGATCGCTGACAAGGTTGAAACTTCATCCACAAAGTTAAACATGCACCCTATAGGAGTGTCATGTTTAACTTCAATGGATGGGGTAGGCTGCACTCAAGATTCATTGCTAGGCTCACTGAATGATTTGGGAGCAGTGACAAACTCAGGGGAAGCCAAGACTAGTTTCATCACTAGGACATAACAAGTTAGTATAGGACCACCTTGTGAAGAAGGTGGGCTCCTCTTGTGTTCCTTATTATAGGAGGAACTACCCTCCACCTCCTGATTCATCGGGGGATGTGATCTCCCCACAGACAAGGCAAGAGGCATAGAGGAAGAGGAGGAAAGAACTGCAGTAGATACGAATGAGGTGTTAGCCATATCTACGGGCTTCGAGAAGGCAGGAAATCCATAATAGACATTAGCAAAGGTGGATCCATCAAAGGAGAGATGAACACCTGTACCCCCTTGGGGTCAGGTGCATTCATACTCGCAGTGGAAGCTAGAAGTAATGTGGAACTAGATTGAAGGGAAGCATAGGGAAGGAGAGAGGGAGACACTACAAGAGGCCCTAAAGTAGGGGTAGTCATATCTTCTTCCTTCCTCTGGGAGGTAGATTGCTCAGTTAGAAGATCCTTTCGCCGACTCTTGCACTCATGCGCAAGGCAGTTTCTACAACTCTTTGAGCTAGAGGCCAAAGGCTACAAAGGAACATAAATCTCTTGCTCAACCATGCGAACTACCACTACAACTGTCTCTGGTGGAGGAACATATTCCTATGTAGGAGCAAGAGAAGAAGGTTGAGAAACAGTGTGGAGAGTTAGCTCAAGAGCCCTGGCAATGGGCCTCTTCTCGTTCAATGCTTTGGGAGCTACATCGATAGGAGGCCGTGAAGGTCAATACAAAGAGGACTCTTCATAGGAGACCTTCTTCCTGTTATACTGAACAGGTCTAGGCTCCATGGGAAGAATAGGAGGTTCGAATGCAGGATGCTTAGGATTTCGATAAGCGAGCACCATAATGTTCTCCTGCAAGCATGGAGTAGAATCTGATGGCACCTCAGTAGGGTGAGAGGAAGCATTTGGATGAACAACAAAAGAGGAAGAAGGAGGATCTTAGGACCGCTTCTCTTCTTCCCTCCTACATGCCTTAGCGACATCAATGTCAGCTTTTAAGCAAGCCCTATGAAATAGCATAAGGCGATAAAGGGTATCTCACTTTTGGCCTTAGGTGCCCTTTCTTATAATTCTGATACATTTGGTGCAAGGGGTCCATCTTTAGCAAAAGAGGACCAAAGGGTATAGGCCAAGAGTAGTCCAAGGAGTAGCTACCACTAGCAACTAGTGGTTTATAACCGGTGTCATGAATTACATGTACGGAACCCTCGTGGATAAATTTTAAGTATTTATGCATGACCGAGGGCACTGCACTCATAGAAACTAACCAAGAGATACCCAAATTCACTCTAAAGAGTTTAGACTCAAGGATAATGTCAAATAGGAGCTTCACATATTTAGGTCCAACTAAGACTGACAGGACAATGCTACCCAAAGGGGGCACATAAAACTAGTCATGTGTACGAATGGTGCTCACAGGTGCATCATACCCATCTTTATGTAAAAATTTAATCAACATGATCTCGTCGGTTATGATGTTTACTTGTGATTTCTGATTGATAAGAACACTCGCTATGATGTTTGCATTGATCCACATAGGGATATAGAGATGAGATGGTTCCTTGTTAAAACCCATCAGCAGGTCCTGTGAAGTGAAGGTTATACTAGTACCACTGTCCACAGGCTACATAGAGGGGATAGGTTGATGCAGGAAGAAGGCCATTATGCACACTAGATGACACTCTTACAGAATCTGCAAAGGAAAAAGGATAAGATAGTGACCCAATTAAGGTTTCATTATGCAACACCTTCGGAACCTTCCAACTATGCTAACTAGGGGTTGTAGATTGGGTTGTAAGATGACAACCTCACAACACTGATACCTACAACACTCCTAGAATACAAGGAAAGGGACTTTTAGTATTTGAAAAAAAAAAACCAAAATATTTCATGTTAGGCTCACCAAAAATGTAAGAGGGGGACCAACCATGTTCAAGGCAGCAAGTCACAGAGAGCCAAGAGTAGAAGGCTGCCCTAAATTACCTCAACTTAATGGGGTGTTAGGAAATTCAAGATGAGAATGATGAGGACTATAAGGTCCTTCAATCACTCTATAGACTCGAAATACAAAATGAGGCTAGGCAAGCCAGTTTTCAGGTTCAACACTACACCTTAGGAAGCTCTTTTCCTGAGGATGAAAGTACGGTGTGCTAGAGTCTCTCAAGTGCACTAGCGTCCGTGTGGCTAGAGGACTAAATAGACAAGGTTGAACTCTAGGAAACAAGCTAATGGCCTAGCTAACTACTTCTAAAGGGCCAAAACAATGCTATGAAGTAGACAAGATATGCTCTAATATGATAAAGTAAATAAACAAGAGTTAGGGTGGCAAGAATGATCTCACATAGGAATTTTTTTGCCAGCTAGCTCTTGAAATCACGTCTACCTACACACAAAGAAGAGGAAAATTGTTGGGTGGCTATATAGGGGCCTTCCTTAGTTAGACCCTTGTTTAGGTGTTTCCACCTCCACGGAAAGCCAAGAAAGTGAGTATGATAAAGAAAGAAAGTAAAGTAGAGAACACTAAAACATGGCAAAACAGTAAATGTGCTTACTCAACCAATTAATAGAGGAGAGGAGTGGGAAGCTTACCACCTCCACCAAGAGCACTCAAGGCTAATGGGGGAGAAAACAAGAGTACTCATGCCTTTGTTGCAATGGTGTTGTCCCACACTTGCTCTATTGAAGTGATGGAGGGAAAAAGTGTTGCAAAAAGTGCTTGGGAATGCAAGAAGTGAGTGTAAGAGAGTGTGTAAAAGTTTAGTTGAAAGCTTAAAAGATCTAAAATGCATGTAAAAGGAGAGAATTTGAAGGAAAGATGAAGAAAATGACCATATTTGGGTTGATCAACCAAAGAGGGTGTTACAAGTCAACTACCAATAAGAAGTGTAATGCCTCTGTAGGCTCTAGCCATAGGAATCTTCTAGGGATGTTAGCACGCTGTGTGGATGTCCCCAATAGGAATTCCTTTGCTGATGCTCAAAATAGGCACCAAGTGGAATGGAGGCAGTAGGATTATGTGTAATTTAGCATCTAAACTTGGTTTTCTAAAGTGGATAAAGGAAAAATGGGAATTTCTTTAAGGAGTGCAAATTCACTCCTATACACTTCCTAAGGGGAGGAATATTATTCAGCGATCTTAGATCATCTTCAACTTCTTGTGTTGAGCAATGACCAACAATGCAAGAGATTCTATATTAGGGGATTGTATGGTCTCTCTTCTTCTTCTCTCTCGGGAGAGTTTTGTCCTACAAGTTTTCTCTTTCCCATCTTTTGAGAGCTTTAATCATTGTACATGGGTAACTAACATGGCCTTGTAGCTGGGACCCATCTTCACATTGTTTCATCCTTTCACCCACCTAAGCTATGCTTAAGGGGGGTGTTAGTGTAGGTTTGTTATTATTTATTTTTCCTACACATTATTAATCATACCTTAGGTTATAGGAGACATGATTTATGTGAGGAAATGTGGCGTAATCCATCAATTACATGTTTCACTCTCACCCACACTTGGGTGGTTGAGTCTCACACCCTCTTTTGGCCTTTGATGCCACCTCACAAAACCTCTCTCATGTCTCCTTCTAAGTAGGTTATGCCACATGTTTGGAATTTTCTAGGTAGCGATAACTCCCACCTAATTTGGTTATTTGGGAGATATTACCCCTCTTGGAATTATATGCCCATATTCAACTATTTATTCAACACTCACCTCTCCCTCCTATCTAGTCTGGATGAGTTCATATCAGCTCAGTTAGTTCAAGGGAGTATTGATACATATTGTATCTTTTCGAGTGTGATAATATCATCATTTTGTTATTGCACCATATTCCAACATTTCATCTTCATGTTGCTCTTGTGTAGAAGGTTTATCTTGGTTTTATAGGTGATCCTAAATGCTTGAGTTCATCAAAAAATCTTACAGTATGCCCCCTTGAGAGGGCGAATGGGGAAGAAAAGGGGGCTCGGGTAACTTGTCGATATGGAGACATGGGGGGACCTAGGGGACATGTTGAATTGATGAACTGGGATTTCCCTACAAATTCTACAGATCTTTTGGTAGAGGAGGGTGTGTAATATTGGCATATTTTGATAAATCAAACCCTGATGGTGGCTTGATACCTTTCATGAGTAACATGGCAAGGATTCTATCCCAACGCCCATCAAGAAGATGATCTGTCATTCACACATTAGTAGGATTGCTAAGATATTCGTCAACTGTGAGCTAAGGTTGGTTAACCATGCTTTCCTCCAGAGGAGATTGGGTATGGATCTCAGTGTTGGATTTTGATGAACTGTCATTGGTGGGTTGATCTTGAGGTTGAGGCTGAGCACCTTGGGACTGTTGTTCCATGAGTTTCTTTTTCTGTGATCGAGTAAGGGGCATTAAAATGAAAAATGGCTAAATAACTAAGATGACACTACACCCTAAGATGTTCTTAAGTGATGTCCTAAATGATGAAAAAGAGGATTTCTAAAATGATAGATCGATTGATTAGATGATTGCTAGGATAATGATAGATTGATGATGGGATCTGATCAAGTTGGATTGATTGATTGGATAGGATTATTGATTGGATAAGATGATTGATTAGATTGGATTGATAGTATTAACTCTAAAATAAGTTCAAGGGCTTAACTTGATAATGTGTGGTGTTGATGATTTGATTGGATTATAAAAGGATGATTACAACACAAAATATACCTCACATTGAGAGTAGATTGATAAGGCTATAGAGGATTACTAATGCAGGTTGGAAGAAAATCCTAAGCAAGCGTGGATGATGATGATTAGGGTTAGTTACCTAACCCAATTGGATAAAAATCCCCTAAAACAAAGTCTAAAGGATCCAAATTGATAGATCAATGATGTCTATGCAATATATGGATGTCCTAAGATGAACCTATGCAACTTGATTGAGGATTAGATTACTTTTGAAAAATGTAGATGGACTAAAATGAAAATTACAAGCAGATGGATGGTAATAAAAAAAATTGATCATAGGAATGAACTCAAAAAATGATAGGCTTTTAGTGGCCCAAAGGATTAACACTTGAGTTTTTTGTATGGGAGGTAGATTTTCCTTTGTATATAATAGGTTTTCCCCTCTAGGTAACTAAATCACCTATCTAAAGGTTGATAGAATCACCCCTGGGTGTAGCAAGATTGCCTCTCTAAATCACAGGACCACCTATATCTTTTTACATATAGATCGACTTCATGGGATTTCCAAAATGAGTAATAAGATCACCTAAATATTAGATTGTCAAAAAGAAATAGGCATGCACGAGAAACAATATCACCGATCTAGGGTTCAGGATCACCACTTTCTTCAGATATATAGAAAGGGATAGGAACACCTATTGAGGTAATGAATTTTCCTATGGGGATGATGAGATCACCTATTTTTTTAGGTGTATGGATTGGATATGGTACAAACTAGGTATAGGATCGCCTATCAAGATAGAAGGACAACTTATATCTTTGAGTGTATGGACAAGATGGTACAAACTAGACACAGATTCGCCCCTATAGACAACAAGTTTCCTATTCTAAGGGATGGACAGACATGGATGGTACAGAATGGACATAGACTCACCTATGGGGATAATAGGATCACCTATTCAAGGAATAGGAAGATGCGAGGTCGCTAATCTAATAGACTCTTAAGAAAATTTTCCCCTGATAAGAGTGAGTTCACATAAAGGTTGACTAGACTATATTTTGACATGGAATCACCCATTCCAGGGTAGGATCACTTGTCCACAATGAAAGTTCATCCCCGTGAGAAGAAAAATCACCACTAAGGGTAGGGGAAGACTATAGCAAAGGACTTGTTATGCCTTGAATAACCACCCTAGTTTGTTGTGGAACAAAATGGGCCCCCCCTGTTCTTTTCTTTTCCTTTGGCCTTTGGTTTTTTTCCTTAGGCATTTTTCATTTTTTGTTCTATCGAATGCAGAACTAGGACCAATATCGAGCTTGGAATTGCATGCAAAAGTTTCAAGTTTTGTGCCATTCCCAATTCCAGTTCTGACAGTTCTTTTATTTTAGTGTCTTTTGTTCTATCAGATCTGGGTTCGGAGCTAAATCTGAACTTTGAACTCTTTTGATGTTTCAAGTTTGGGTTCCATCTCGAGTTCGACTCCGCTTCTCTCTCTTCTTCATTGGTCTTTTTCCTTTGGTTTTGTGTCTTGTGCCTTAGGTGTTTTCTTTTCGGCCTTAGGAATTTTTCTTTTTTTGTTTTGGCAGACCCAGAACTAGAACAGAAACCAAACTTCTAATTCCTTCCAAGTTCTATTTTCTATTCCTTCCTCGGTCCCGGTTCCACCTCTTTTTGTTTTTCAACCTAGCGCATATTTTTGTGTTGTTTTGGTAGACCCAGAACTAGAACTAGAATTGAGTCCTGAAACTTTCAAAATTTTTAGGATTGGGTTATGTTTTGATCCCTGTTCTGCGTGTCCTGTTCTTTTGCTTTTGTCGTGGGGTGTCTTCCCCATTTCCTTTCTCTTCCTTCGTCAGTATTCATTGTCTTTTGGATGTTGTCAGAGGTGGGACCGGAACCGAATCTAGACCTCAAACTTTAAAAGGTTCCTAGATCATATTTGGTTCTAATCCTAGTTCCACCTGTTTTATTTCTTTGTTTTGCCCCGGTTCCGATCACTTGGTCGGTTGGTTGGGTTTTTCCTTTGAGTTTTATTTTATTTTGTGGATGTGGGGGCTAGGATGGGGTCTAGACTGGGAAATGATATTCATTCACATGGCTTGTTCCCATTCTGACTCCGGTCTCGGTTTTGATTTCTTGTTGGTTCCGTTGCCGTCAGTTTTCTAGGCGGGGTGTCGTCTCTAGTTTGGATTTGGTTCTGCCTCCGCCAGAGTTAGTTTTCTTCTTGATAAGAATTAAATGAAATATTCATAATCAATAATTTATTTTATATGCTCCAAGGATGAATGGAGGCATTTGGTTTGCAAGATTGAATCACTCATCTAAAGATATCTCTCAGGGAAGCCAACTGAGTGCATGCCTCAATCACATCTAGCATAAAACTCCTCAAGAAGAAATTCACTGGGACCTTTCAGATGTGTTGTCGACTAGTGGCTTGGCTCTATTCATTTGAAATCCAAAGGGTGTTTGCATCATTGAGAGGTCTAGCCGACATGCTAGGGTCTCCCCGAGGTGCTCTTTGTTCAATGAAAGGAAGGCTCAGTCGGTGTAATATCTCACCGATGAAGGGAGGTCTTGGTCACAACGGTTACATTCGGTAAGAAGTCTCATTGACAGATGAAACTCTTGTCAACAATTGTTCATAGGGGCTTTTGGAGAAGGTTTTACATTCGACATAGGGTCTCAGCAAATGAAAAAGGTCTCGTCGACATGGAATGACATCGACAAAAGGTCTCGCCGACATGGGAGGTCACACCGAAGAAGGATGTCATTAGGGGATCTCATTGGGAAAGATTTACTTTTGGCATGAATTCCTGCCAACCATGAAAGGTCTCTCCAAAGTAAAATGAGCCCACGCTAAAGGGGGTAGGCCATTAGCATAATGTCCTACCGACAGAGGGAGGTCCCATGAAATGAGCTCTCGGCGAAAGAGGTGACTTCAGTGTAATGTCACGGCGAAGGAAGAAAGTCTTGCCGACAAGAGATAATATGTGAGAGGGTCTCACCGATCCATCAGAGTCTCACCGAAAGAAAGGATTTGAGCTTGACAAGAGTGGGATGACTTTTCCATAGCATCCCATCAACCAAATTAAGTCTGATTGAAATGAAATGGACTCGGTGAGATGTCTCACCGAGGGCATTGTGTCCTTGGTGTAATGTTTGAACCCGGTATGAGGTCTCACCAACTTGTAAGGGTCTCACCAAAATAAAAGGAGGGCTCAATCTCAAAGAATAAGAATGGGCTCGGGGAGATGTCTCCCTGAGTGCGATGGTCTCGCTGAGGTGGAGTGAGTTCGGGGTAACATCTTCCAACCCGGTAGGGTCTCATTGATTTTTTTTCACAAGGTGGAAATTAGAGAGACTACTAGCCGAATGTCTTGGGCTCGCTATGATATCTGGCTGATAGCGATTGTCTCGGCGATCACAATCGATATCAATATAACTTGTGCACCTCGATATGAAGTCTCATCGACCATCATGTGTCACACCGATAGCTAATAAGAGAGGAATAATCACATCAGGGAGACATGATTGGTGTCTCACTGACATGCGATTCTGTGGGAATAAATTTTGACCACCCGAGAGTCTTACGTGGAGTTTGTTCCACCAATCAGAAGAGGCTAAAAGGACTGACCATTGACTGGTTGACTACCACTATGAGGAAGATCATCAGAATACAAATGACATGGACTAATTCTGAGATTGAAGGGCGATGATGTTTAGATCTAAAGGGAGGCTTGATGCTACTTCCAGAGATAGTCAACGTGCATAAGGATTTGGAGTGGGGAGAAAGGCTGAAGGAAAGAAGAAACCATGAGTCACAGTGCCAGTTGGGATTGCTACTGGAAAGAGAAAGATTGACATTAATGATGATACTTTATAGGATTCAAGGTAGCTCTGTGAAGGAGTTCGAAGATGGACACAAAGGGTAGGAGTTAATGTTGTAGCTGTAAAAGATCTATAGATCATCCCCTGAACAATCTTTCACCAACATGGATAGCGAGGATGCAATTCAAGGCAACATTAACTATATTCAAAAGATTTGAAGGCCAACCATCCTAGAAACAAGTGATATATTTTGTAAACCCTAAAATCAGTGGCCAACACATTCTTTTTGATACACTCTGTATATATGGCATTCTTGCCTCTTTTTAAAGGGTTAGAAGTAAGAAAGAAAAGTTAGCAGAAATAGAGAAGGAATAGAGTAGACAGTTCTGGATATAGGTTTAGAAGAGTAGGGATTTTTTGAAGGATAGAGGAGATAGAACTGCATCCTATTTCTTAGTAAAGGGAGCTTCTTTTGTCTTCCTAGTTGGAAGTTAGATTTGGCATAGACAACAATGTATCTTTCAATTTTTCTTAGTGTAGAAGGGAGCAGTCTAAAGATATAGGTTTTCTATACACTGGTGATTGTGCCAGATTTGTAAATGTTGCTTATCTATTTCACCAACAGTAGGAGTAACCAGACTTGAATCTACTCCATATTGTGTTCCAGAATGGTATTTATCTTGAATTAATCATTTGATATGAAAAGCTTTCAAGGAATGAAGTGTTATTTTGTGTTATATTTAAAAGTGGTAACTTATAATCTGTTATTGAAATCAACATTGTGAATTAATGAAACTATGTGTTAGTCTCAAGTTAAATTTTGTTCTACAGTTTTAGTTAGGAATTCCTTATAAGGTAACAAGTTTGGTTAAATTGGATGAATTATCATTATTTTATGTTCCAAAGCTCTGATCTATCCTTTTCTGTTTCTTTAAAAACCCTAGTTAAAGTAGGTTTAAATTCATGCTTGATATTAGAACAATCTAGAAGCTCAACACCAGTAGGCCCCTTGAACATTACTATTGGATTGACCATTGAGCAACATTAGCACAATTGAGAACCAACTACAAAGACCTTGGGAGCTAAGACATCCATGTGTTGTCTTTCTCTTTCAGGAGAAACAAAATAGCAATATTTTGTTTACACGTTGTTGTGCCATCGAACACGTCAACAGATCTGGCTCTAGAAGGAGGGCCTAGAAAGGAAAGCTAGATAATACTGGGTTTTTCTCACTAGAAAGGTCACATAGAGTTCTTTGATTGGCTGAGAATCCACCACCTTTAATAGAACTTAAGACCCCAATAAGACACAAGAGTCATAAGACTGGGGCAACCATCATACCACCCTTGTCAGCCCCGCTCACTCCACCAGGATTTTCACCAATACCCCAGTGGATACCTATAAATCCACCACCAAATCCATCTCAATTGTCATTACAGCCGATTTGACCCATCCAACAGCTGGCTCAACCACCACCACCACCAATGGTATTATTTTAGAATAATCCCTCTCCCTTGGGGACTATTCCTAGAGGTTTTCATGATATGCCTAAGAATCTTGAGAAATTATGTCCCAAGTACATTCATGGTGAATCACGGAGTTCTAAGGATAACATACAAGCTTTTAAGGATGATTGTACCAGGGCTCAAATAGCCCACCATGATGTAGTTTTTAGATTTTTCCCTTATTCCTTAGGGGACATGTCATATAACTAGTATCTTAATCTTCCGCAAGGTTCCATTCTAACTTGGACTCACTTGGAGAATGCTTTCATCAATCAGTTTAGGGTTTACATGGATCCAGCCCTTCTATACCACCAATTTGCTACCATCAAGAAGGAACTAGGTGAATCCTTGCCTTTATTCAACACTAGGTTCCAATGAATGTATAGGAGATTGCAAGAACCCTATCTAGTTACTAAAAATAGTGCCATTCAAGCATACTTTAGGGTTATAGACCCTTTACTTGGCTTGTTCCTACAAAGGACTTATCAGCCTGCAGACATTGATTCCTTGTCTAAAGTCTATCATCTAGCTACCAAGCTGCAGCAACAAATTAGTTCTCAACAAGGAATTTTGGGAGGTGGTTTTCCTCTAATTGGGTATCAGATGCATAGCCCAACCCCTTTATTCAATACTATCCCAGGGTTGTATTCTTCCCATTATGGACCTCTGTTTGAATTGCAAACTCAACCACCTGTTCCATTCTTTGCTAATGGAACTCCTAAATTCTTCCAAAAATCACAGTATCCTCAAAGTCTCCATGGTCATCATAACCAAATTGGGACACTGAATCATGGTGGTCAGCCACCTATTGCTAAGAGTGTGGAAAGTGAAAAAATAATTCAACACACGACTAAGGTAGAGACCTTAAAGAAAACATTGTCCCAAGTCACAAATGGCATCGCTCAGCTTTGATTGAACCCCTCCCAAAACCAAGGTAACTACCCTAGTCAAAACAACATCAGGGTACTTATCAGAATAACAACAATCACAGCCGGAGGGGTTATCAGGGCCAAAACTCCCTTAACCAAGGTTATCAAAATCAAAATAGGGGATATAACTAGAGGCCAACTAAAAACCGGCAATGGAATACAGGGCCAAAAAATGGTGGAGTTTTCCATAATCATCAAGCTAATGAGGAGAGGTCACATACTACAAATGTGGTTGACCTCAACTTTATGATTAACTAGTCCAGGCTACATGATAGTGCAACCCATTCTGAGGTAAACTGCCTTGAAATGGAAAAGATGGTCAAGATGGCACAGGTGGATTCCCAAACATTCCAAGGGAATTCAAACAAAGGAGGTGACTCTATAGATACAACAATGACTTATGACCTCTTCAAGGAAGAGCCTTCATTCCCAAGGAAAGATGAGAATGAACTAGAGGAAGATATGTATGATGCTCAGGCTTTTCAGACAAAGGGAGGACACTTCCTGAGAAGTCAGAATAAGGGTCCATTCACTATGTCAGCATTGCCTAATCACATGGTGCCTCTGAATCAAAGTGCTAATAATAATCCTCCTCCACCAAAAGGGCCACTTGACTTCCATAATAGAGGTAATTCACTTGGGGTTGTCAAAAGTAATACAAGTTATAATATAGAATTTGATATTATTTCTGAGATGCAGAAACAAAAAACCTCTTTGTCATACTTCGACATCCTAAAGTGGTGCCCTGCCCAAAGGGAGATAGTGTTGAAATGTTTGGAGCAAGCTGATAAATAAAAAGAAATGAACATGGTGGCACCTGTTGCAGACATGAATGCAGCCTTGTACAAAAGCAAGGTAGGTACACCATTTCTTTTGAGTTTAAGAATTTGTGGGAAGAACCTACATAATTATCTATTAGATTCAGGGGCTTTAGACAATGTTATGCCATTTTCCATATGCAAGAAGTTGGGATTTAACCTTGTTCAGACAAACAAGGTCATCCAACTTGTAAAAATAGAGGTTAATGTAGTTGGAAAATTGAGAAACATACATGTGCAAGTAGGGTTAGACCCTAGGATTCAAACCAATATAGATGTTCAAGTGGCAGACATTCTCGAGACTTATGCTATGCTATTGAGCAGAGATTTGATGAAAGGTATAGGGGGATATCTCTCCCTTGACTTTTCACATATGTGGCTACCATGGAGAGGAGTGCCTATGCAAATTAGGGTCAAAAGTGAGCCTCCCCTCAAGCATGTCATCACTGAGTATGATTTCCCCAATGAGGTAGCTTACTTTGAAACTGGGATAGGGGTTTATAAAAGAGAGGAAATTTTGACATTTTTTGTCCTTGATCCTAAAGAACTGCCAATACAAAAGTTCCTTGATTCGATGATTAATGAAAACCAACACATATTGATCAAGAAGCTACAATATGATCAGCTGGTTTCAGGGGAAGATACCGATTTTCAAAGTCTTCTTCTCCCTATTTGGTGTAGGGTGCATTACTGGTGCAGGAGCACCTAGGAAACACTAGGCAATTAGGAAGTCTAGGATGAATTTTTTTTTGATGTGTTACCATGAAGGTCATGTTGACCATTTAGATAGAGTTAGAGGTTTAAGAGCGTGTCTTGCTCAGTAGTGATTAGTAGGTTAAGGAGGGAAAAGGGTGGATGAGTTTAGAAACTCATTTCACTGATGAGTTTAAAAATTCATTTTTCTAGAAATTGGCAAAAGTTGCAAAATGGTGCATTTTTGTAACTTTGCCAATATGGAACTAACATGTCCGACCAAGGGGAGGCATAACTACTTTTCTGACCTATTTAGGGTGTGCCTCAACTTGAGAGTAGGGTTGGAAGCATTTTTGTATTTGCTTTGAAGTTTGGGAATTGAAGAAAATAGTGTGTTTAAGTGAATTTACTGATATTTGCTTCAAAGTAGAGCTTTAATGGATTGAACTTGTTACTATGTTTAGTGTAGGATGTAATGTAGTAATCTCTCAAGCATTGTGTTCCATTTATTAGCTTTCTTGAAGGAATTGAAGGCTTTGAGTGGAAAATCACTTGAAGGCATACCACTGTTTAGTGGGAAAATGGAAGCTGATCTAGTCATGGATTGGATAGAGGGAATGGAAAACCATTTTGAATGTGATGAAGTCACTGAAGCACAGAAGGTGAAGGTGGAAAAGTCAAGATTAAGAGGTTCTACCTTGACATAGTGGAAGTTCATTCAGAAAGAGAGGGAAAACGAAGGCAAGAATCCTATTTCTACTTGGAAAGGTATGGTTTCCAAAGTGAGAGAAGCATACATTCTTGATGATTATGAAATTCAGTTGCACAAGAAAAGACGGAGCTTGAGGAAAAGAGACCAAGATGTGAACACTTACACTAAGGAGTTCCAAAAACATTGTATGAGGTCTAATGTTTTAGAAGATGAAAGTCTCAAGGTGGCTAGGTATCTTAACGACTTGAAGTGGAACATCCAAGAGGAGATGACTCTTCTAAGTCCCAAGACAGTACACCAATGTTACCAATTAGCTATAAAGATTGAGGAAAGAAGTAAGAGGAAACAAGACCAGGCTTCTAAGATCAGAGGAAAAGGTAGAGATCAAAGAGGACATAGAGGAGGATATCAAGGTAGAGGGACTGAACAAAGAAATCAGGGAGAGTCTAAACTCATAGGGCATGGAAGTGAGACAATTTCTAGAGGAGGCTATGGAAGAGGTAGAGGACCTCAAGGAGGTTCAAATGGAGGAAGAGAAGTAGGCAGAAGTAGCTCATACTTTGCCAATATGAAATGTTATAACTGTGGTCAAGTAGGACATCCAACTTATAGGTGCCCGGAGAAAGCATCTTCATCAAATACTGAGAAGAGAGTGGAATATGCACAAGAGGACACCATGAGTGTCAAGTCACTAGAGGTTAGTCACATAGAGTCAGAAATGGGGGAGAACTTGATGTTTAACAGGGTTCTAATCAGACAACCAGTCAAAGAAGAGCCAAAGCAAAGGAGAGCCTTATTCAAGGCAAGATGCAAGATACTTGGGAAGGTGTGTAAGGTTATTGTGGATTCAGGTTCAACTAATAATATCATTTCTAAGGAGGCAGTAAGGAAGTTGAAATTAGAGAAAGTACCCCACACTAATCCTTATAAGGTGACATGGTTGAACAAAGGGCAGAGTGTTCTTGTAAATGAGAAAACAATGGTGGAGTTCTCCATTGGAGGGTACAAGTACAAGTTGTTTTGTGATGTGTTACCCATGGATGCATGCCATATTCTATTGGGTAGACCATGGCAGTATATTAGAGGTTCCATCTATGATGGAAAAGCCAATACTATCTCATTCAAGAAGGATGGAAAGACATTGAAGTTGCAGTCACTGTCAAATGAGGAAGAAGGACATTCAAAGACCCCTAGTGTCTTATTAAGCAGTGGCAAAGAGTTCATTAACAACCTACATCAAGGAGGTGAAGGATATGTGGTTATGGTGCAACCCAAGGAAGAAGAAAAAGTGAAGAAAACAGTCATACCCAGAGCAGTCTAAAAGTTGTTAGAACAGTTCAAAGACATAGTGAGTGATGGAACACCAGCAACCTTACCTCCAAGGAGAGCCATTAGCCATTAAATTGACTTCATACTAGGAGCTTCATTGCCAAACAAATTAGCTTACAAGCTTACACCAGATTATAATCTAGAGGTAGCTAGACAAGTGCAGGAGTTGTTAGATCAAGGATTGATTAGGAAGAGCATCAGCCCATGTGCAGTACCAGTGGTCTTAGCAACCAAGAAAGGTGGTAAGTGGAGATTATGCACTGATTCTAGAGCTATCAATAGAATTACAATTAGGTATAGGTTTCCTATTCCTAGGATTGAGGACTTGATGGATTGTCTTAGAGGAGTTCAGTATTTTACCAAGTTGGATCTCAAAAGTGGATACCACCAGATCAGAATCAAGGATGGAGATGAGTGGAAGAGAGCCTTTAAGACAAATGATGGGTTGTATGAGTGGAGAGTTATGCCATTTGGCCTCTCTAATGCCCCTAGCACATTCATGAGGCTCATGAATGAAGTGCTCAAAGACTTTATAGGGATATTTGTAGTGGTATACCTTGATGATATACTCATCTTTAGTAAGACAACAAAAGAACACCTAAAGCATGTGGAGTTGGTTCTTAGAAGATTGCAAGAAGAGAAGTTAGCCATCAACCTAGAGAAATGTGAGTTCTTAAAATAGGAGCTTGTGTATTTGGGGTTTCTAGTATCCCAAGGATCATTGAAGATGGATCCAAGCAAGGTGGAAGTTATCCTAAATTACCCTACACCAACCACAGGGACAAAGGTAAGAAGTTTTCATGGATTGGCTCAATTTTATAGAAAATTCATAAGGAACTTTAGTGGCATATATGAACCAGTCCTAGATACAATCAAAGGTGGTTTAAAGACTAAGTTTAAGTGGACTCAAGAAGCTAAGAAAGGTTTTGAGAAACTGAAACAAGAAGTGGCAACTCAACCTATACTTTTGTTACCTAGCTTTGACTAGTTGTTTACGATGGAATGTGATGCCAGTGGAGTTGTAGTAGGAGGAGTGCTATGTCAAGAAGACAGGCTTATAGCATTCTTTAGTGAAAAGATCAATGAAGCTAAGACAAAATATTCTACCTATGACCTAGAACTATATGCTTTTGTTCAATCACTTAGGAAGTGGAGGCATTACCTTCTACCCAAAGATTTTGTAGTCCTTACTGACAATCAGGCACTTAGCTATATCAACACTCAAGAGAAGTTGAGTAATAGGCATTTGAAATGGATGGAATACCTCCAAGCTTTTACTTTCACCATCAAGCACAAGAAGGGATAGTTGAACAAGGTGGCAGATGCACTAAGCAGGAGATTGCTGACAGTGCAAGAGATACAGATCAAGAGCATTAGGATAGAAAGTTTCAAGGATCTCTATGGGGAAGATGAAGACTTCTCGGAGGCCTACAAGGTATGTTCTGACTTTGAGAATAAATTTCATAGTCAATACTCATAGTATACATTGCAAAGTTGATTGTTATTCAAGGGGAATCAGTTATGTGTTCCAAGGGGATCAATGAGAGAGAATCTCATCTAGGAGAAGCACAATTGTAGTCTTAGTGGTCATTTTGGTATCAACAAGACAATGGAACTAGTGCAGAGCTTCTATTACTGGCCCAAGTTTCCAAGGGATGTCAGGAGGTATATGGAGTAGTGTGTAGTTTGTATGAAAGCCAAAGGGGGAGCTAGTAATACAGGTTTGTATCAACCTCTACCCATTCCCAACAGACCATGGGAGTGTGTTAGCATGGATTTTGTTGTAGGACTCCCTAAAACTAAGACAGGGTTTGATAGTGTCTATGTGGTGGTAGAGAGATTCAACAAGGTGAGTCACTTTATCCCTTGCAAAACCACACATGATGCTAGCTACATTGCTCATATTTTCTTCAAAGAAATTGTAAGGATCCATGGATTGCCTTTGAGCATTGTATCAAACAAGGATGTGAAGTTCATGAGTCATTTTTGGAAGACTCTATATAGCATATTAGGTACCAACCCATCTTTTGGATCAGCTTACCATCCTCAGACTGATGGGAAAATAGAGGTGGTTAATAGGGTGTTAGGTAACCTTCTAAGATGCCTAACCAAAGAGTATGGATAGACATGGGACTTGGTCATATCATAGGCTAAGTATGCATACAATGACAGTGTGAATAGGACTACAGGGAAGAGTCCTTTTGAAATAGTGTATGTGATGCACCCAAGAGGTGTGTGTGAACTTAGAGATCTAGGAACTATGGAGCTTAGGAGTGGACATGCAAAGGATTTCTCTCAAACCATGAAGGAGATTCAGGAGTAGGTGAAGAAGACAGTCACTGAGGCTACACAAAAGTTGAAAGAGAAGGTGGATTTATCTAGAAAGGATCTACAATTTGTAGTAGGAGACTATGTTATGGTCCATCTCAACAAAGCCAGGTTGCAGAAGGGGATATCAACCAAATTGCAGATGAAAAGAGTGGGACCATGTAAGGTATTAGCCAAATATGGGAAGAATGCCTACAAGGTGGAACTACCTATAGATTTAGGCATCTCTCTAGTGTTCAATGTAGCTAATCTAATCAGATATAAGGGAATAGTCACTATGATGGATCAGAACAGTAGGGATATCTTCAAGGATGTCAGCAACATAACCTTACCTACTCAAGACAAGCTTCAGGTAGAAAGGATCTTGGAGTCAAGGGTGAAGAAATCTACAAGGCATAAGGTGTACATGGAGCAGCTCATCAAGTGGAAGGACAAGCTAGAGTCTGAGGCTACATGGGTAGATGAAGCTCAGTTTAAGAAGCAGGGCATTGATATGTCACTAATCTCTACTCACATTCCTTAGTGTTTGTGCAGAGAGGGGGAAAATGGTGCAGGAGCACCTAGGAAACACTGGGAAATTAGGAAGTCTAGGATGAATTTTTGTTTTGATGTGTTACCATGAAGGTCATGTTGACCATTTATATAGAGTTAGAGGTTTAAGAGTGTGTCTTGCTTAGTAGTGATCAGTAGGTTAAGGAGTGGAAAGGGTGGACAAGTTTAGAAACTCATTTCACTGATGAGTTTAAAAATTCATTTTTCTAGAAATTGGCAAAAGTTGCAAAATGGTGCATTTTTGGAACTTTGCCACTATGGAACTGACATGTCCGACCAAGGGGAGGAATAACTACTTTTTCTAACCTGTTTAGGGTGTGCCTTGACCTGAGAGCAGGGTTGGAAGCATTTTTGTATTTTCTTTGATGTTTGGGAATTGAAGAAAATAGTGTGTTTAAGTGAATTTATTGATATTTGCTTAAAATTAGAGCTTTAATGGATTGAACTTGTTACTGTGTTTAGTGTAGGATGTAATGTAGCAATCTCTCAAGCATTATGTGCCATTTATTAGCTTTCTTTATTCAAAATTTTTCACTATTTGTAAATAGTTAGCTTGCACCCTGTTGCAGGTCTGAACCAGACAGTTTTGGAAAAAATGGAGATTTAGTTCACTTTCTCACCGTACAAATTGTATGGCCCTTTGGGAATAGTGAATAGACTCCATGTGTGTAAATATGGTAGGATTTAGGGTTTGTGTGAGCACAAGAGCTATTGGAAAAGTCTTGCCCTAGGCGAGCCAGGAAGAGTCTGGCTAGGGAAGACAAGAAGTGCAGTGCACATAACTTGTAGGGGTGACAAGTTCTTAGTAAATTTCCTTTTGGAGAAGACAGGTGGGAGTCTTGTCAAGGTATGGTGATTAGAAGGAAACTCCAATAACTCATTTGGTCGGTGAAAAACTTGACAGTTTGCAAGCAACCAAGAATATTTGAGAGGTGATCATTTGAACCAAGAACCTCAAAGAAAGAATGAGTTGTTCTTTGGAAAGTTTAGAGCAATAACCAGTTTTCTCGGAGAAGGAGACCTAATTGGGGCTCCTAGGGCTAGTAGCTTTCTAAGGCCTAAATGGGGGTTTGGTGAAAGCCACCAAGACATGGAGCTAGGAGGACACTCAAGAAAAAAAATTGAATGAATTTCAATGAATAGAAACACCTCCACACCCCTGCAAATGAAAATTCAAGCTTTGGAGGTATTGTAGTCTTTAGTGTGGATTAAGGGCTAAGGAGAGAGTTGTAAGTTTGCACCAAGATTTGACTTGGTAGAAATAATTTGTGACGGTAGTGGGGTTGGCAAGGAGAACCAGGGGAATCTAACCAAGAAGAAGGTCCTATAGGTTAAGGTGGTGAAGTAAGACACCAAGGAGGTCTTGCAAGGAAGACCCAGAATAGGAATCAGTGAGTGATTCCTCCAATCTCCATATCAATTACCAAAATCATTCTAAATTGACTTGCCAACCCTGCATTGACATTTTAAATCATGTTTCCCAAGGTAGTGAAGCTAGCTGAAGTCACCCTGAGGCCGTTGCAGATCACTTCTCATTTGAAGCCAAGGAAGCAATAATGTTAATAAGGGATAGGATAACTTTGAAGGAAGTTCCTTCTCAAATTGAACCTACCCCAGACACATTTCCAAATCAACATATTGATGAGGAGCAACCCCAAGGTTTGTTTGAAACCTCTACACTCACAAATATACCAAAACCCAAGGGGTTAACCAAAGGTACAAATGAATATTAGGACAACCACAAATTATATGATATAGCTGAGCAAGAATTGGAAATTACACCTGAGGAACCCATTGAACACCTTTTATCAACATTTGATGCAAAATATGAAGTAACCCCACCTATGGCTCATCTTATCCAAGTGCCCGTAACAACTTCAAAAGAATCAATCCCGGCTCATGATCAGTTGTGGACCCTCATGTTTGATGGATCCAAGTCCAAAACAGGTAGTGATGTTGGAATTGTATTGAATAGCCCAAAAGGGAAAGCTTTCTTTGCTTCTTACAGGTTGCAGTTTGGATGCACTAATAATGTAGGAAAATATGAAGCTCTGGCATGGGGACTAATGTTTAATCATAAGAAGAAAGTCATAGCCTTGATTGTCAAGGGAGACTTAGAAATAGTTATTAGGAAAGTGCGTAGCTAATATACATGTCACAATAAAAGGTTGGCAGCATATAAGAATTAGGCATGGAACTTGATTGAAGATTTTGATGCTTTTAGGATTAGTTTAATCCCTAGAGAGGTGAATCAGGTAACTAATTCATTAGCTGTTGCTGCAAGAACCTTGGAACCTATGCAAGGTTTCAAGCTTAAGAGATTCTCAGTGGAATTAATTTCCACCCCTGCAGTTCTTGATAATGTCAGGAACTTTTAGGTCTTTGATGATGATCAACATATTCTTGCTTTCCTAGCAAGCTCAGATGTTTTGAAGGACAAATCATTGATGAGTCCAATAGGGATCAAGCAGATTGGAACCCTAAAGATTGTGATAAGGAAGGGGTCCTCAATTTAAAAATCAATAGCATTCCCAAGGGAATGGTGGCCTTGGAAAGAATTTTTGACTCAGACCCAAGGGCTCGAGAGAAGATATCAGCTAAAGATAAAGGAGGTGAATATGAAATTGTTAACCTAGCTGATTTTGGCCCTGAAAGAAATGTTTACATAGGGAAAGCTTGACCTGAAATAATCAAAAAAGATATATTGAGAGCCCTGAAGAAAGATATTGCTACTATAGCCTAGGGGTATGAGGATTTAAAAACATTTGATCCTTTTGTAATGACTCGTACTATCCCTCTGAAGCCCGAAGCTAAACCATTCTGATAGAAGCAATGCCTTGTCAATGCCTTGATTGAACCACTGATCCTTAAAGAAGTTCATAAATTACCTTTTGCAAGGATAATCTTCCCTATGTGACATTCAACATGGGTGGCTAATTTGGTCCCAGTCCATAAGAAAAATGGACAGATCAGGCTATGTGTAGACTTCAGAAATCTGAATAGACCATTAGAAAAGGACAATTACCCACTCCTTTCTCTGGATGAAGTCTTGCAAATTGTCAATAGATCTCAAATGATATCATTCCTGGATGGTTACTCTAGATACAATCAGGTAATGGTTAACTGTGAAGACAGAATAAAGAAATCCTTCACTACAAAGTGGGGAACATTCACATATAGAAGGATGCCATTCGGTCTGATAAACGCTGGAGCAACTTTTCAACATGCCATGGATGTGGCATTCAAGGACTTAATCATTAAATGCATTATTGTTTACATGGATGACCTGACAGTGTTCTCCAAGGACTGACTAAACCATGTTGCAGATTTGGCTAAGGCTCTCGAGAGGTGTATCCAATATGGCATCTCCCTCAATCCCAAAAAGTGCGTATTTGGGGTTTCTGAAGGAAAGCTCTTGGGACATATAATTTTAAAAAGGGGATATTGATCAATGTAGACTGAGTTGAGTCCATTCTGAAGATCACTAGGCCAGGAAGCAAGAAAGAAATGAGGTCTTTCTTTGGAAAGATCAACTTGGTAAGGAAATTTATCACGGGTTTTGCAGAAATCTTAAAACCACTGAATGAAATGATGAAGAAAGACACCAAGATAGAGTGGAGTGATGAGCCAAAGGCCGAATTTTCACAGGTCAAGCGATCTATTTCAGAAGCACCAATCCTCACTAGCCCTGACTACTTGCGGCCATTCTATATCTACTCTTTTGCTTCAAACATTCCTGTGCAGTTGTCTTAACTCGATGAAGAGAAGAGGGAGAGGAGAGGCCAATCGCCTTCATGAGCTCTCCATTCAAAAATGCTGAACTTAAGTACCCACCCCTTGAAAAGAAATCTTTTGCACTAGTCAAGGCTATCAAGAAGTTCAGACACTACATTCTTTAAAGTCATATTATTGATGTAGTCCCTGATGTAGATGTGATGTCCCTACTCATGCAGAGCTAGCTAGGAGAAAGAAGATGGAATTTGACCTAGAAATATGACCTATGAAACTTGTCAGAGGTATAGGCCTATCTAAGTCTATGGAAAATGTTGGTGACAACATCATTTTTCAACAATACACAACCCAGTCCTTCTCTAATGACCCTTGGTATGTCAATATCATCAGTTTCATTCTCAACAATCGATGTCTAGATGGAATGAACGCCACTCAAAGGAGAGTGCTAAGAATGAAGAGCTCTCATTATATGCTTAAAGGAGGATTACTATACCAAAATAATTTCAAAGGAATGTACCTACAATGCCTTGATCAGGAAGAGGCTAAGCACATGATCACTGAATTCCATGGAAAACATGGCATAGGTCATGGTTCTGCAAACTCATTGGCACACTAGATCCTCAGATTTGGTTATTACTGGTCGTGCATGTTCAAAGATGCCTATCAACATACAAGAACATGTCACATATGTCAGATCTCTGCATCAAAAGAATGCCATTTAGCCATGCCCTTGCAACCTGTCTATGAGGTAAGACCATTTTCCCAATGGGCACTGGATTTTATTGGGGTAATTAACCCAAACTCTTTTGTATGACACAAGTTTATTTTGACTGATACTGATTACTACACAAGATGGACAAAGGCTATACCTTGCAAGAATAGCACAATATAGGTAGTGATCAAGTTCCTCACTGAATGCATCACCACTAGGTTTGGAGCACCCTTCGCATTGGTATGTGACAATGGCTTCGCCTTTTCTTTTGCTGAATTCATTTCATGGGCTTATGATCACAAAATTGTTTTGAAGTATTCTTCAAACTATTACCCACAAGGAAATGGAGTTGTAGAATCAACCAATAAGAACCTCTTAGGAGTAATTAAGAAACTATTAGAAAACAATCCTAGGGACTGGCACACCCAACTGAGGTTTGCATTATGGGTAGATAGAACTAGGATCAAGGATGCTTTAAAACAATTTCCATTTAAACTAGTGTATGGACAAGATCTTGTGTTCCCTATTCATTTACAAATACCTATCCTTGAGTTCATGCAAAAATTCTACTCTAGTGATGATAGGATAGAGGTAAGATTAGCTGCCTTGTTGAAATTAGAAGAGCAGCAAGATGCTGCCTCGCAACAATTCTTTAGACATCAGGCTGTTGTCAAATGTTGGTTTGAAAAAAGAGCCAAAATCAAGGCTTTTAGGATATCAAACCTAGTGTTGTTATGGGATAAAACTAGTGAAAAGAAGGGCAGTCACCAAAAAAATTGACAAGCTCTGGTTGGGTCCCTATCAGATTGCTAAGATCCTAGGAGAAAATGCTTTCAGACCGAGTAGTTTAACTAGAGAACCTATTCCCCTGCTTGTCAATGGGAAATTTCTTAAGCATTATTTCGAGTCATAAAGCTTGCTAATTTTTTGTTATGGATTTGTTGTTCTTTATGTAAATAATTTGTTTGTCTCCTATTTGTAAATAGTTTGTTTTTCTATGTGTGTAAATAGTTTTGTTGTTGCTTGTTTGATATTTATTTATGTCCTTTTGTTTCCTTTGTTGTTTGGTTTGTCTTATTTTTTTCTTTGGGGTTCATCTATTCTTTCCACCTTTAAATAGTGGGTTGTTATTCAAAGAATACTTTGGTTATTAGGAGAGAAGTGGTTTAGATATTTTTAAGTTTTCTAATTGGGTGATTTTGTCCTAAATTCTTTCTTTTATGCCCATTGTCAACATGAGTTGTGGAAAGTCTTGAAAACAAGGTACAAAGTAAATAACCTTCATTGACTTCCTCTCAATCTGTCACAAATCATCAAGATCATCCCCTTTGTAATGGCATATTTATCTCAAGATGATAGTGTTGTAATATTTGAGTGAAAAATCCAATCTCCCAAGTGCTGTTATGAGGTCCATGGTAGTTTTCAACCCAGAATAGATGTCTGACATCTAACATCTAACATATTGAAAAAAAAGAATGAAATATCTAAAACTCCAAGAGAAAAGAGAATTATCAGAAAGAAAAGAGGACTCAATATGAATGGGTGATTCCAGTATCTCTACCAGGGCTATGGATGCCTGGCTGGCAGTAATGCAATGCTGTGAGAAAACTAGAGATATCTTTGTCAGGGTTATGGATGCCTAACTGGCAGTGGAGCAATGCCCAGGATATCATTGCACAACAACTAAAGGGAATCAACTCATGTAGGTCAAATCTTGCACATTGTTGTTCAAAATATGAAGAAAATTTTATAAAAGAGTGATGCACAATCAAGCACACACATAGATTTAGGGGTGGCCATTGTTGATTTACATTTGAGATTCTAGCTTAGCCTTGGTCATTAAAACTGAACCAAATGGGATTGTGATGTTCATAAACCAGGAGTTCTGTGTAGCTAAATTATTTAGTTTCTTGAAAATTGTTAAACCATTTTCCCAGCCGAGTCACCATTTGTGATGCCTTGCATAACCACCCTAGTTTGTTGTGGAACAAAATGGGTCCCTCCTATTATTTTCTTTTCCTTTGGCCTTTGGTTTTTTGCCTTATGAGTTTTTCCTTTTTGTTCTATCAGATGCGAAACTGGGAGCAATATCGAGCTTGGAATTGCATGCAAAATTTTCTGGTTTTGCGCCATTCTCGGTTCTGATTCTGACAGTTCCTTTGTTTAGTGTCTTTTGTTCTATCGAATCTGGGTCTGAAACTAAATTTGAACTTTGAACTCTTTTGACGTTTCAAGTTTGGCTTCCATCTTGAGTCTGACTCCACTTCTCTCTCTTCTTCATTGGTATTTTTCCTTTGGTTCTGTGTCCTGTGCCTTAGGTGTTTTCTTTTCGGTCTTAGGCATTTTTCTTTTTTTGTTTTCGCGAACCCGGAATCGGAACGGAAACCAAAATTAGAATTTCTTCCAAGTTCTATTTTCTATTCCTTGCCCAGTCCCGGTTCCGCCTCTTTTTGTTTTTCTACCTTGAATGTCTTTTCATGTTGTTTTGGTGGACCTAGAACTGGAACTGGAACTGAGTCCTAAAACTTTCAAAAGTTTTAGAATCAGGTTCCATTCTGATCCTGGTTTTGCGTGTCATATTATTTTGCTTTTTTTCCCTTTTTATTTCATCATGGGGTGTCTTCCCCCTTTCCTTTCTCTTCCTTCGTCGGTCTTCATTGTCCTTTGGATGTTGTCGGAGGCAAGACCAGAACTGAATCTAGACCTCAAACTTTAAAAGGTTCCTTGGTTGGATTTGGTTCTGATCTTGGTTCCGCCTATTTCATTTCTTTGTTTTGCCTTGGTTTTGATCACTTGGCCGGTTTTTCAGGTTTTTCCTTTCCGTTTTCTTTGCTTTTGTGGACATGGGGGCCAGGACGGGGTCTGGACTAGGAAATGATAGTCATTCCCATGGCTTGTTCCCATTCTGACTCTGGTCCCGGTTCTAATTTCTTCTTGGTTTTTCCCCCATCAGTTTTGTAGGCAGGATATTGTCTCTGGTTCGGATTTGGTTCCACCTCTGTTAGAGTTGGTTTTCTTCTTGATAAGAATTAAATGAAATATTCATAAACAATAATGTATTTTATATGCTCCAAGGACTAATGGAGGCATTTGGTTTGTAGGATTGAATCACTCATCTAAAGATATCTCTCATGGAAGCCAACTGAGGGTATGCCTCAATCACATCCAGCATAAAACTCAAGAAGAAACTCGCCAGGACCTTTCAGATGTCTTGCCGACTGGTGGCTTGGTTCTATTCATTTGAAAGCCAAAGGGGGTTTGCATCACTGAGAGGTCTAGCCAATGTGCTAGGGTCTCCCCGAGGTGCTTCGGTTTGATGAAAGGGAGGCTTGGTTGGTGTAATATCTCACCGATCGAGGGAGGTCTTGGTGATAGCGGTTACTTTTGGCAAGAAGTCTCACCGATAGATGAACCTCTTGCTGAAAATTGTTCACAGGGGCTTTTGTAGAAGGTTTTACATTTGACATAGGGTCTCGGTGAATGGAAAAGGTCTCACCGACATGGGAGGTCACACCAAAGAAGGTTGTCATTAGGGGATCTCATTGGGAAAGATTTACTTTTGGCATGAAGTCCTGCCGACTATGAAAGGTCTCCCCAAAGTAAAATGATCTCTCGCTAAAGGGGGTAGGCCTTTGGCATAATGTCCTACTGATAGAGGGAAGTCCCATGAAATGAGCTCTCGATGAAAGAGGTGAATTTGGTGTAATTTCAAGGTGAAGGAAGAAAGTCTTGCCGATAGGAGATAATATGTGTGAGGGTCTCATCGATCTATCGGAGTCTCATCGAAAGAAAGGGTTTGAGCTCGGCGAGAGTGGGATGATTTCACCATAGCATCCCAGTGACCAAATAAAGTATGACCGAAATGAAATGGACTTAGTGAGATGTCTCACCGATGGCTGTTAGTCTCGCTGAGGGGATTATGTCCTCAGTGTAATGTTTGAACCCGGTATGAGGTCTCACCGACTTGTAAGGGTCTCGCCAAAATAAAAGGAGGGCTCGAGCTCAAAGAATAAGAATGAGCTCGGGGAGATGTCTCCCCGAGTGCAATGGTCTTGCCGAGGTGGAGTGAGTTTGGGGTAACATCTTGCTGACCCGGTAGTGTCTGATCGACATTTGTTCACAAGGTGGACATCAGAGAGACTCCTGGCCAAATATTTTGGGCTCACTATGATGTCTGGCCGATGGCGATTGTCTCGGCGACCACAATGGATATCGATATAACTTGTGCACCTCGGTATGAAGTCTCACTCATGTGTCACGCCGATAGTTGCTAAGAGAGGAATAATCGCATCAGGGAGACACAATTGGTGTCTCACTGACATGTGATTTTGTGCGAATAAATTTTGACCACCTGAGAGTCTTACGTGGAGTTTGTTCTACCAATCAGAAGAGGCTAAAAGGACTGACCATTGACTGGTTGACTACCCCTATGAGGAAGATCATCAGAATACAAATGACATGGACTAATTCTGAGATTGAAGGGTGATGGATTGGCTCGGGTGATGATGTTCAGATCTAAAGGGAGGCCTGATGCTACTTCCAGAGATAGTCAACGTGCAGAAGGATTTGGAGTGGGGAGAAAGGCTGAAGGAAAGAAGAAACCATGAGTCACAGTGCCAGCTGGGATTGCTACTAGCAAGAGAAAGATCGACATTAATGATGATACTTTAGAGCATTCAAGGTAGCTCTGTGAAGGAGTTCGAAGATGGACACAGAGGCTAGGAGTTAATGTTGTAGCTGCAAAAGATCTATAGATCATCCCCTGAACAATCTTTCACCAACATGGACAGCGAGGATACAATTCAAGGTAGCATTAACTATATTCAAAAGATTTGAGGGCCAACCATCCTAGAAACAAGTGAGATATTTTGTAAACCCTAAAATCAGTGGCCAGCACATTCTTTTTGATACACTCTGTATATATGGAATTCTTGCCTCTTTTTAAAGGGTTAGAAGTAAGAAAGAAAAGTTAGTAGAAATAGAGAAGGAATAGAGTAGACAGTTCTGGATATAGATTTAGAAGAGTAGGGATTTTCTGAAGGATAGAGGAGATAGAACTGCATCCTATTTCTTAGTAAAGGGAGCTTCTTTTGTCTTCCTAGTTGGAAGTTATATTTGGCATAGACAACAATGTATCTTTCAATTTTTCTTAGTGTAGAAGTGAGCAGTCTAAAGATATAGGTTTTCTATACACTAGTGATTGTGCCAGATTTGTAAATGTTGCTTATCTATTTCACCAACAGTAGGAGCAACCAGACTTGAATATACTCCATATTGTGTTCCAGAATTGTATTTATCTTGAATTAATCATTTTATTTGAAAAGATTTAAAGGAATGAAGTGTTATTTTGTGTTATATTTAAAAGTGGTAACTTATAATCTGTTATTGAAATCAACACTGTGAATGAGTAAAACTGTGTTAGTTGTAAGTTAAATTTTGTTCTATAGTTTTAGTTAGGAATTCCTTGTAATGTAACAAGTCTGGTTAAATTGGATGAATTATCATTCTTTTCTATTCCAAAGCTCTGATCTATCTTTTTCTATTTCTTTAAAAACCCTAGTTAAAGTAGGTTTAAATTCATGCTTGATCTTAGAACAATCTAGAAGTTCAACACAAGCAGGCCCCTTCAACATTACTATTACATTGACCATTGAGCAACATCAGCACAGTTGAGAACCAACTACAAAGACCTTGGGAGCTAAGGAATCCATGTGTTGTCTTTCTCTTTTAGGAGAAACAAAATAGCAATATTTTGTTTACACGTTGATGTGCCATTAGACACGTCAACAAGACTCAAACACAAAAAACAAAAAGTAGAGGGTTGGACCAACTTAGACTAATGACAAGCATTGGTATATCACAAGAAAACACTCCAAAAAATACAAGCCTAAAACTAGTATAAAAGGTTTGCTAACGATATGTAGGCTTACCTTAATACTCTATGATACTAGGGTTGTTCTCTTGATCACCCTTTCTCATGAACAAAAATAGCTAGAGATTTAGTGGCACAGGGTCATCAACAAACACCATGGGGTCACCTTCACTCTCTCAATCAGGAACTATTGTGGTTCTCCATGAGGATTTCTATCTCCACCTAAGGGAGTATGTGGTGAGTAGCTATGGAGTGCCATCCATAATCCTTGCACTACACCGAGCCACAACTAAACGCAGGTCTCTATCTAGGCTGAACAAGTTATCTCGTGCGTCATCGATACACTAGGAGGCTGCATGAGGCACAATAATGAACACTAGCTCATCACAAGTGTGGATTGGGATCTCTAGAAAAGTACTGGAAACTTGGACTAACCCTTCGTGTCTTATCTAGGTATCACCCTAGCTTCGACGCTTCGCTAGACACAACATGACTGGATTGGGGTATAGCTTTGGCTCTCCCCCCTTTATATACCCCATTAGTAACATAGGGTCAAGATTTTCCCTCGAGTGATGAAATCCCTGGTAGGTCTTACTAAAGGGAAGGAAATACAAGACATTTCTACTGGTCCCCAAGCTTTCACATAGGGCAAGGGGAGAGCATATGTGTACTAGTACTCCCTAGGTAGACCCAACTGGACTGGAACAAGTTGCATTTTCTGGTCACTTAGAATCGCCATATGGTGCAAGGGGAGTGCATACATCAACAACCCACTCCCAAACATGGAAAAAAAAATAATTGACCCTCTAATTAAGTCTACATGTGCCTAAATTAGTATAAAAAAATACATATGGACAAATCTAATCTAGGGGTCTACGACCGATCATCATGCAAAAAATGTATTATTAGATTTGACCTCTGATCTTGGAAAAATGATTTTCTACACAAACATTAGTAAAATATCACAATCATAGAAAAATGAATGAGCGGATTAGTATCCAAAACCAAAATCGAATAAAAGTTTAAATCGAAAAATTAAAAATTCGAGATTACCTCAAGTTTACCTCTGCGTCGATCAAGTTCTCCTTTATCTATGATGCAAGATTTCCTGTCATCTAAAGAGATGGGATTGTATTTTCCTATTAGATGGAGAAGCGTATGCATTTACACCTCTTTAATTTGAGCAGATTCTCCCTTCCTTTATGGGGTTTTCCCATTCAAGTTGTCCCAAGTGTATTTGCCTTTGAAATAGTTCTTTGGGATTGGTTGATGTAGGTTTTCCCATTATCCAGAAGGGTGGGATCGAGTTCGCCTATGTCTACTATAGGTGTGCCTCTGTGTCAAGCAAATTTACCCTTATGTGTGAAACCCAAACCTATAAAATTTTAAACAACAAACGAATGTGAAAGACCCATGACCTGGGTCCCATTGGGCATACTAAAAATGTGTGCAAGTGAAATTCCTATTCTAAAATGCAAAAAAAAAAGAAGAATGCAAGTGAGGAAAACACTAACAACCACCTCAATATTTCCCTAAGTTAAATTCAAACAAAACACAAGAAAATGAAACCTTTTACCTTGCTTGAATTGATGAGTTGTTTGGCCCATTTTTATGCTTGATTGTGTGCTCCTTCTTTGATAAAATGACATGAAAGTGTGCTCAAAATGAAGCTAGTGAGATTTATATTGCAATGGTGGATGTGGATATTGGATTGGATGCAATATGGTCACTCTATGATGCTACAATAATGGAGGATGCTTGATGGTAAGAAAATGGCTAAGTGTGTACTTGCTTGATTGCTAGAGAGTGATTCCTTAGTGATGGTCAAATGAGGGGAATTCCACTACTTTTAGGGGAAGTTCCTCTAAACCAATGCATGGCTAAGATACATCCAAGGTGAAGGAAATCAAGGGATAGGATGAGTTGAGAACTCACAAGACCTCTCATCTTGACATGTGGATGGTGAAGTGGACAAGGGGAGATGAGGTGGATATGATGTGGAATAGTCAAGTCTTCTCATCTACCTCTATTATGGGATGATGTGACAATAGAAGAATTTTAAATTCTTCTAAAATCTCCCTTGGTTTTGGAAATTTGACCTTGGGATTGGAAGAGGAATTTTAAATTAGTTCTTTATTCCTCCAAGGGTGTTGGAGAAATAAAGTGGAATTAAAAATTCTAGATAGGATGCATCAGGGAAATAAAAGAAATTTAAAATTCTTTAGAAGGTGGAGATGACTTCTCCAAATAAAGAAAGCATTTAATGAAACTTGACTAAGGACACATGACATAAATGGCATGAGGATTAGGTTAGGCTTAATTAGTGATTAAGGTTGTGCAAATGCAGGATTAAGCAGGATAATGAAGGATTATAGGCAAGTGGGAGATTATGGAGGATGTGACATGGGGAGAGAGAAGAAGATGAATTAAAAATTAGTTTAATTCATTTGGGTAAAGTGACTAAATTAAATAAAGTGGGGTATTTATTTAATTTAGAGATGAATGGGGTGAGGTATTTAATTGATTAATTAAATACCTTAAGGGACATTTGGCTAATATGAAATATTAATCAAACAGTAAATTATTTAATTAATATGGCTTAAGGATGCAGGATAGAGGAATGCGAGGGTGAATTTGATCATATGGGAGCGGTAAAATTCAAGTGTCTACACACTAGTTTTCTTAACATATTCCTCTACATTCTTCACTTTTAAATCCTTCTTCTTATTATGACTACTATTACCTGGTGTCTTTGCTTCTTTCTTTTCCTCATCTTCAGAGGAATGTTCATTCTTCTACTCATCTTCTTTCCCTGTGTCTTCATTGGTGACCTATTTTATGTTATCCAGAGGAATAATTATCTCTAGTTGAAAATGAATATGTTAAAAGTATGAAGGTGTTGTCATTAATGTCAACTGGGTGCTATTGTCATTGATGTCAACTATGTGTATGGAAGTTGGTTATTGGCTATATATGTTGAGGATATTTAGAAAATTGTAATAAGGAAGGTTTGTAGGTTGTGCATGCATAGTTTTGATGTTGAAGAATTACTTTGAGTACATGGAGTTATCCTTATATTTCTATGCATAGAGGTGTGTTAGAGTGAAGTATGTGCTACAATGATGTCTTTGGTACTTGGTTTCCAAGTGCTTTTGAGAAAATTTGATAAAAGGAGAAAATAGTGTCATACAGGTATTCAGTGTATGCTCTAGGATGGGCTATGCATTTATTTTGGGTTGATTATATGCTTGTGCAGATTTGAGGTATTGTTCATGGCTATTGGTAGTTGAGATATCCAAAATTTAGCTTTTTGGATCATCGTACAGTGTGAGATATTTTCACTAGTACGTCAATTGTGCATTTTAGTGTGTTTAGTTGTGGTTTGGGAGAAATGTATTTTCTCCGCATTTCTCCACATTGTGGTTTTAGGACTTGTGGTTTTGAGAATAAGTTGATAATTTTTTTCTTTTTCTTGGTTCAAGAGGATTCAATATTTGGTGTTGTTGTTGATGAGTTTCAGTGTTATAGTGTATTTTTCAGTGATTAGCAGGGTGATTCAAATGTACAAAATATTCATACTCTTCAGGTGAAGTTTATTACAAAGGTTCTAGATGGATTTTCAAGTGTTCATTGCTTACTCCAGATCATGTTCAAGTGAAGTTTATTGTCCAAAAATATTGGACTAAGTTAACGATACATGTGCTTAATTTTTTTATGTGTTTTGCATGGGTGTTGGTCAACCTTGTGTTAAACACTAGTTGTGAAGTTCATAGAAGCATGTTGAGGTGTGTTGGGACTCATTTAGGTCCTCATTAGGAATTTTTTTGGGTCACCCTTATTCTCTTCCACTACGGGAATTCTTTTGCATCAACCTAATTTGAATTTGTAAATACAAATTGTATATGGATGACCTTGGAAGGGTTTCAAGGTTGAATACATTATAAGTATGAGTTGATATGTGTTTGTGATGCAAGTTCGAGTAGATCAGTGCAAAATTCAAGTGTTGAGTTCGTGAAGGCACGGAGTTGAAGGTATACTCTATCTTTCAAGCAAGTTTGCAAAAGTGAGAAATTTGAGGTGGAATATCTAATGCATGGAGATAGTTTTCTCTTTGTAACAAATTTCTTCTATCTTATTTTTAATTCTATGGTAGTGATCCTAGGCAATGAGCCCTCATTGGATAGTGTGTTTTGTCCTCGCAGTGAGCCTTTCTGGTAGTGAGCCTCTATATTCAATTTTGGAATTCTTTATATTTTAAGGTAATCCTCACCAGGTTTTTTTCGCTTGTTCATTTCTCCATGTAAATTTGGTGTTCATGTGTCTATGGTTTTACTACTTTCAATTTCTATGTTTGCATTGAATGATTAAGCACATTATTAGAATAAGGGTTTTGTGAATGCTTATTGATTTAACTTCTGTTGAGCTTTTGATTGTTAAAATTTCTACAACTAATTCACCTCCCACTCTTAGATGTCTTGTACAACAATTGGTATCATAGCAAGGTTCCTTATAGAAGAGCTTAACCACTTAAGGAAGGTTTGGGTTGGTGAGCAAGATCACTATTGAGTGTCCTAGGTTCGATGGCATTGACTATGCATTTTGGAAAACAAAAATGGAAGGATATCTTTCATACTATGGATATGAGATCAAAAATTCTATTTAGAACTAGTATGTTGCTATTGGAAATAGTCCAAGTACTACTGATGAGATAAAATCACATGAAATCAACAATAAGGCAAGGTTTATTATTGTAAATAGTCTTTCACATTCTGAATTAGTTAAATTTATGAATTTGAATACTGCTAAAGAGGTTTGGGATAAACTAGAAAATATGTATGAAGGAGATGAAAAGGTTAAATAAGCAAAGTTGCAAAACATGGATGCACAATTTGAGATTCTATGAATGGGAGAAGATGAGAACATCACATCCTACATACAAATAGTAGATGAGCTGGTAGGTTGAGTGAGAGGACTTGGTGCACAAATAGATGAATCCAGGATAGTGAAGAAGGTACACAGAACTCCCCCTAATATATATAGTGAAAAGGTATCTACTATTGAGGAAATTTTGTATTATAATACTTATAGTAAATATTAGTTGATTGGTACTCTAACCTCTTTTGAAATGAGAAAGCTTAGGTTGAAAAATGGATCAAAGATAGAAATTGCATTCAAGGCTGCAAAGTTGGAAAATTCAGATGAAGAAAATCTTGATGAAGTAGAAGCAAATTTTGTAAGGAAAATGAAAAAGGGTTCTAGTAAGTATCAAGGTAAATTACCATTAAAATGTTTTAGCTATGGTGGTATAGGTCATTATGCTTCAAGATGTCCAAAAAGAGCTGAAATAAATAAACATAGAGAAGGTAAAGAAAATAAAGGAAAGATGGTCAAAATAGCATATTATGTCAATGAAGACATTGGTATTTTTGATGATGAGTCAGATTATGTAGATTTTGATGATAATGAATGCTTGTTCCTAGCTTGAAAAGATGAATCTACTCCTAAAAATGTATGAAGGAAGGTGCTCCAGAGAAAGCTAAAGGTATTGTGGTCTCTACTCTTCATGCTAAATAGGAAGAGAACTATTGGCTCATTAACAGTGGCTACTCAAATCATATGAACGGTGAAATTTTTTTGTTAAACTTGAGAAATATGATGGATGCTTAGTTAAGTTTGGAGATCATTCTGGTGCTAAGATCTGCGGGATAGATTCAATCAATTTTGATGGAAAGCATAATATTGATGGTGTCTACTATGTTAAGGGTTTGAGACAAAATCTCTTGAGTGTTGGATAGATGTGTAAAAAGGGATATAATATTGTGTTCAAGGATGAAAAATGTGAAATGAGAAAAGGGTCCAAAACTATGATTGTTGTTGGAAAAAAGACTAAAAGAAACATTTATCAACATAAATGTGCTGATGGACATTTCTTTATGTCTCAGATTAATGATGGTTATGGAACTGAAGGATGTGTCATATGAATTTTGACATGGTAAGAATTAGTGTAGTACAAGTTGTGACAGATTTACCAAGAATTAAAAATCCTATTAATGTAGTCTACAAGGACTATCAACTTGGAAATCAAGCTAGAAACAACTTTAGGTCAAAGGAACAATCTACTTATGAACTACTGGAATTGATTCATACAAATCTTTGAGTTCCTACAAGGGTCAGAAGTCTAAAAGGTGATAGGTATTTTATGATTTTGATTGATGATTACTCTAAAATGACATGGGTTAATTTTCTTAGAGAGAAATCTAATGCATTAGACAAATTTAAGGCATTTAAAGCTATGGTTGAGAATGAAATATATTTGAAAATAAAAATTTTGAGGTCTGACAGAGGTGGTGAATTCACCTCTAATGAGTTTAACATATTTTTTGAAGCCCATGGAATAAGAAGATAATTGTTTTCCCCTAGAACTCCTTAGTAGAATGGAGTTGCTAAAAGAAAGAACAAGACAATTCAGGAAGCTGCTAGATCAATGATAATAGAGGCAAGTCTACTGAAAGTTTACTAGAGAGAATAAATTCACACTGTTGTTTATGTGCTCAACTGAGTTCAAGAAAAATCTCACAACACTAGGACTCCTTATGAGCTATGGTGTGGAATGATTCCTACTATCAAATACTTCAAGGTATTTGGAAGAAAATGTTATATTAGAAGATATGAAGAAAATATAGGAAAGTTTGATGCTAGATGTGATGAGGGTATTTTCCTTGGATACTCTACTAGAAGCAAAGCTTATAGATATTACAATAAAAGGCTGAGAAAGGTTGTAGAAAGCACAAATACCATGGTTGACAAAGCATTGAAAAATTCAATTGAAGTTGATGGATATGTGTCAAATGAATCTGATTGCAGAGAAGTAGAAGAAATTGTTGGAGAACAAGAAGTGCAAAATGGAGAAGAAGAAGCTCCAGAAAGGGTTCCTATAACCCTTAAGTATGTGAAAAATAATCATTCAAAAGATCATATCATTGGAGACAAGAGTAAAGGTGTACTAACAAGAAGCAAAGCTCTTGAAGCTGAGGTAAATTATTGCTTACTTTCTAAAGTTGAGCTTGTTACCTATCTTAGCTACTAGCTCAAATAGGTAGAGCTCTTTATTTTTTTATAAAGTGAAAAAAAAGGTACATTCTACTCTGCTATGTTATATCCATGCTCATAAATAAATTATCAAAAGACTGCATTATTATATTATGCAAATGCATATAAGAGAGAAGAGAGTGAAACAATTTTTGAAAAAGTGGTCTTTATTGATAAACATAAATGTATGGTGTCCCACACAAGCTGTGGGACTTACTATTTGAATGAAAATAAAGGAAAATACTATACATTTATAGATACATGGAAGAAAGATTGCATATATAAAGAGAGGGGACTTGTCATTGCTTGAATGATGAATCCTAGTTGAGTTGTTTTGCATCTTGATGCAAAGCAAACCACAATCTCTCACACAACTTCCAAAAATCATATTACAACAAAATCCATGAACAATTTACCCAAATTTGAAAATTTACATGTCTCAAATTGAAATTGATAACAACTACTCAATAATAACCTCAATTTGGAAAATAAACAATTAACTTTATTATTCAAATTTCATAAAGAAAATAGTTACAATTACAGAGCTCTAAAAAATCCATCTATCTTCAATGCTATCCAACTATTCAATTCACCCTCTACTCATTCACATAATCACTATCTTAGGGTTACCTCTGCACAGACCTAACAATTTCATTCCTCCTCCATTTTCATATGACTCAACCTTCCTATCCATTTTTTCCTGCACAACACATCTTACTGCTCTCAAGTTCACATGTCAATTTACTAGCTCGTTCCCTAACCAGACTTGAGCCTCCATGATCTCAGCTACCATGAATCACAGTACAATTCAAATGCCCATCTTCTCATTGCACAAAATTTTCTGACATATTTTTAAACCATTCAAAAGTTTCAAAACTATCTACTCAACTCTCCCATGCAATCCAACCTTCTCTTGGGCATGATTCCATCTTGTTCTAACATATTCTACCATTTATTTATCCTTATCTTTGATTCTTAAGGTCTTCATCATAACTTATTATTTCAGATAGACCCCCTTCTATGTCATTCATCCTCAAACAACAATGTTTCATTTGGCCAATGCCTACACGCCCATTCACTCATGCAACATTCAAACTTTGGTTTGCAACTTATCCATCTCAAGCAAATTTATGGGTCTTTAAACAACCACTTCATTCTATTCAAAATATTTAAGTGGGGTAATAAATTGTGCGGCCTGTCTCCCTTATTTCAATCAAATTTTAATAACTACTTGCCTGACCCACATACACCAATCTAATCGAACTTCTATAGATTTACTTGTTTGGTCTTTAATAATTGTATTCTTTCATATTCTCCTCTACGCTGGCTCCTTCTTTGTAGTCCCTCATAGCTCTCTTTGTCTTGGAATCATTAAGGAAATTCCTCTATATTTGGTTTGATGCCATACCCTCTCTCTTTCCTACTAGGGTGTTATTTCTTTCAATTACCGGTCACATTTTTATCTTTCAAGAAAACCATTTATCTTCCCATGCCTTTCATGAGCCATGAGTCACGACTTTACACTTTTAGGTAGATTAAATTGTATTCTTCTTAACCTCAAAATGTTTCAACTTATTTTCTTTTAATTAATAAGTTAGATTTTATTAAGTCAGATAAGGCTCACTCAACAAACTGAATAACCAAACGTCAAAGGAAAATCGATATAACTGGGATACTCCTGCATCATACTCTTAGGGAAGAAAAAATCAAGCTCCACTTGAATGGAAGGTAGCAACAAGAGAGCCACATTTGAAATCTTTTGTTTGGTGTCTTCAAGTCTCTACACATTGGCTTCTTTGGAACAATTCCATGCTACAATCGAACCTCAATTCTCACAAAGTTCCACTTCCTCTACTGTAATCTTCCTTCACACAACACTTTCTTCAAACTACCCTCTACCCAGCAAAGATTCTAGAAGATGCTTCCTCTACCCACCTTCTCTTGGTGGAGGAACTCTACACCTTCTACCCAGCTTTATCTCTGGTAGAGGATAGCAGTTACAAACTCTCTTTCACGCATGCAACAAATATACTTGTCTCTTCACCCGTAGATCTTGGTGTGAATCGCCTCTCTCTTAACACTCTATCCACATGCTCAAAACCTCCTACTCTAATGCCAATCTGATGTAGAGCAAACAAAAATCTATCACACAACTTCCAAAACTTAGATTACAACAAAATCCATGAACAATTTACCCAAATTTGACAATTTACATGTCTCAAATTGAAATTGATGACAACTACTCAAAAATAACCTCAATTTTGGAAAATAAAAAATCAACTTTATTATTCATATTTCATAAAGGAAATAGTTACAATTATAGAGCTCTGATGATTCCATCCATCTTCAATTCGGTCCAACCCTTCAATTCACCCTCTACTCGTTCACACAATCACCGTCTCAGGCTTACCTCTACACAAACTTGGAAATTTTCATTCCTCCATTTTTGTATGACTCATCCTTCCTATCCACTTTTTCCCACATAGCACATCTTCCTCCTCTCAAGTTCATGTGCTAATTTACTAGCTCATTCCCTAAGTATACTTGAGCCTCCATGATCTCAGCTACCATTAATCTCACTACAATTCAAGTGCCCATCTTCTCACTGCACAAAATTTTCTGACATCTTTTTAAACCATTCAAAAGTTTCAAAACTATCTACTCAACTCTCCCATGAAATCCAACCTTCTCTTGGGCACAATTTCATATTTTTCTAACATCTCCTACCATTTCTTTGTCCTTATCTTTGGCGCTTAAGGTCTTCATCATAACTTATTATTTTAGATCGAACCCCTTCTATGTCATCCATCCTCCAACAACAACGTTTCTTTTGGCCAATGTCTACATGCCCATTCACTCATGCAACATTCAAACTTTGGTCTACAAATTATCCATCTCAAGAAAATTTGTGGGTCTCTAAATAACCACTTCATTCTATAGATTTAAGTGGGGTAAGAAATTGTGTGACCTATCTCCTTTATTTGCATCAAATTTTAATAATGACTTTCCTGGCCCACATACACCAATCCAATTGGCCTTCTAAAAATTTACTTGTTCGATCTTTAATAATTGTATTTTATATTCTCCTTTATGATGGTTCCTTCTTTGTAGTCCCTCATAGCTCTCTTCATCTTGGCATCATTAATGAAATTCATTTGTATTTTGTTTGATGCCACACCCTCTCTCTTTCCTACCAGGGCACTATTTCTTTCAATTACTGGTCACATTTTTATCTTTTAAGAAAACTGTTTATCTTCCCATGCCATTCATGAGCCATGAGTCACGACTTTACACGTTCAAGTAGATTAAATTGTATTCTTCTTAACCTCAAAATGTTTCAACTTATTTTCTTTTAATTAATAATCCAAATTTTATTAAGTCAAATAAGGCTCACTCAACAAACTAAATAACCAAACTTCAAAGGAAAATCAGTATAACTGGGATGCTCCTACATCACATTTATTTCTGCCCTTCTTTCTTATTCAACTCCCTTTGCTCCAATGCTCTAGAAGGTTGCTCAGGTGCTCTAGAAATTATTGTGTGTGTGAGATAGAGTTTGTTAGAGCAATGAAAGATCATTGATCAATATATATGCAAACATCCATAAACATATAGCCTGATTCTCATAAGCATCGAAATAGTTTGCATACCATAAATGTCCAGGAAAACATAAGGGTTATAATAAACATCTATCATATGCTTTGTTTTATCTAACATGTTGTCTCATTGTGCAGGTATAGGTGAAATCTTTGTTGCTAGTTTGTTTCATTCGATCACAACATGTGGAGTGAAATGGGGTCCCACAATGGTTGAGCCCAACATGCTACCCTCTGGTTTCTTTAGAGAGGGATAGTTTACATTTTGGAGCATCTATAGAATCCTTGAAGATAAGTTTCAATAACCATGATGATATTGATGATATATAGAAACTTTATTAATAGGGGTTCTCACCTATTAATAAGAGTTTTCTGTTACCAATAGGAGAAATCATTAATCAAGAGGGATAGTCATGGATAAACAAAGCATCCATAGTGCAATGCAATGTTAAGTTTCTTTAGGAATGAAATATTGTTCCTTATCAATATGCATTGATCAATAAACAATACCATTTCATTAAAAATAGATGGTCACTAAGCTACAAACAAAATGAGTCTTTGAAATAGACAAAGAACCGGATGGTAGGGTATCTTAGATGGATGATGGATATTAACAACCCTTCATTATAGTCATTTTGATATTAAGATAAGCTAGAATCATAGAGGATAATGTACTTTGACCATAGAGTATTGTGACTGAGACTGTCAAAGTCTGTACAAAATTTTATGACTACGCAATTGAGGACAGATCAATTAGAGAGGATAGCCACAAGGTTGTGAACATTTTGTAGAAGAGTAGGACCATGACAAAGGTGACATACATGAAATTGAAGGGAGATGAATGCTGCCATTTCAACTAGATTGTTTAAAGGAAACAATAAACAAATTGCATTGTCAAAGGGAAAGAGTGAAATGAATTCCCAAAAATATACTGTGATTATTAGAGGGTAGCATCAAAGGACTATCTTATAAGGATCACTTGTGGTGAGAAATGGTAGTGGTTTCATCACAGGGTAGTTGGTAGTGAAGAAAGGTATCAAGGTTGTTACAAAATCTATAACAACCCTTAAGATCTATGTATGTTTTCAAAGAGACCTCAAGATTTACTCTAGGTCTTGGGACATCTCAACCTTTGTGAATCTAAAATGGTAAGGAGTAATTAATAGTGACAATCTATGAAGCGAATATTTAGGGGTAATGTCAAAAGATATCACTCATGATAGTGAATATAAGGCCTACCATAACAATGAATGGCCATGAAAAGTGCATTCTATCAGGATACATTCATAAGAAGACAACAAAGGTTGGAGGTCTAAAGAGTATAATGCAGACTTGTAGATTTTTTCCTAGATATAGATATGGACAGTGTGTTACAAAGATTATACCAGTGAACTAAAAAATTAAAGAGGCCATGCAAAAATAATTTCACATATATGGTTACAAAAAAAATGTTATAATGATTATGTGACTAATGAAGCCTCAAGGTAGTTCAAGAAGGGAAATAGGGGTGTTGGTGATGATGATGCAATCAATGTGGTCTAAATACAAGAACAAAGCATGAAAAATGAAACCATTGACATCAGATAGTGCAGACCCAGGGTGGGTTTTGAAACTTAGAAACTTGCACTTTGAAATGAAACCCAAAATGTATAAGTTGATGCCACAACCTATGGTTTCTAATAAAATATGCAAAAAAATAGAAAACATTTATCATTTACAGAAAATGAGGAACATGCTAGAACCGTGACTATGGTAGGATGGGGTTTTCCCCTTTTGTATTTTCAAGAGATCACAAGTAGTAAGCCATGGCCTATGAGCTTTTCTCAAGCTCTTGAATTCCTTGTAGGCAAGATATGAAGCTGTAGTCTTAAGAAAAGAAACTCAGAATTCAAAATGGAGAAGTGGGCATGAAGCCATGCCTAGAGATGTACCTACAAATAGATGAGGCTGTGACCATTTTTTCCTATTTTTCCTATAGAAAATGCTTCAAATATGCATTTGAAGCACATAGTTGTGGCATAAAAATGCTAGGAGAAATGCATGAAAATCATAGAAGAATACAAGAACAAAATATATTCATATTTTTTTCACATAGAGCTCAAGTTCGAGCATTTTTCTCTACAGAGAATGAAATAAAATGACTGAATACACTTACAAAAAGCTTACCTCATGCTTTTTCGTGATGATTTTTTCTAGAAAATGAGGTAGAAATGCCATTGTTTGCTTCAGAATCTGCCATGAAAGTGTCTATAGGAATCTCCTACAAACCCTATTTCAGCCCCTTGGATTCCAGAAAACTTGGTGGGTAAAAATGAAAATACCTTGTAAACTTTTTGCATCATTTTTGTTGCTAGGGTTTTTTACCCTAATGAATGATGATATGAGGGAGGTGTTTTTAACTTATGTTTTAAAAACATTTGGAATTAACTAATACCCCATGCCATGTTCATTTATACTAAAATTAATGTTCCCCTTCATATATCCTATGTATGGAGTCCTTTGGACTTAGATCTTTTTGCTTGTGATTTCCTACATGGTTGAACCTTGTATTTATTTTTGCATTAATTTGAAATGTAAAGCATTTGATTTAAGTAATATTGCTATAAATCACTTAGTCAAAATTGCTATTTTAAATGCAAAAATGAGGTGTATTATGCCATAAAATATACTAAAGCTATTATAATTGAGTCTGTTGGAATATTGTGCCTCAATCTCACATGTTCAAACTTCTAAAAGAGAAAATTTAGTGTGACATACTTTCTATCTGGCTGACTAGCAGTTGGTTAACCTTGTGAAATGTTAAGGTCACCGAGACCTTGTTGATCTCTTGCCAATTGGAGCTATCGCTGTGACTTGTGTTTGGTGTAACCCTCTGCCGAGTTGGTTGGTCTGGCCGATAGACCATTCTTATCATATATCGGGGAGATTCTGGGTGACAAGTGGTGTTGGGGAGATTCATAGTGACTGGATTCATTAGAGTAACTCATACGCTTCGGTATGAAGTCTTATCGATATGGAAAGTCTCACCAATAGTGATGCACTTGAAGTCATCAGAGTAACACATAAGGGTTCGGTAAGAACTCTTGGTGACGGGTGTTTGTCTCACCGATGTTGTGGGATGTCTTTGGTATAACTCTTGTCAAAAGCTGATCTCAGGGTGACTTAAATATTTTGGTAAGAACTCTCAGCGATAGCGATAAGTCTTGCCGACAATGCAACATTTGTTTGTTATTGGATGTCTTCGGTATGACTCCTAGTGAAAGGTGGTCTTGGGGTAACATGGAGGCTTTAGTATGAAGTCTTAGTGACGAACGAAGTCTCGCCAATGGTGGAACATTGCGGTGTAACTTGAAGGCATTGGTATGATCTCTTGGTGAAGAGAAATAGTCTCACCAAAGGGAAAGATGATATCTATGTGGCCTTTGAACATTGGTATGATGTCTCATCGAATTCTGATTGTCTCACCGATGAAAATGCTGAGGTCGATGCGACTTGTAAACTCAGTATAATGTCTTGCCAATGGTCAGGACTCTTGGTGATAACTACAATCGTTCTTGTGGCATTGGGGAGAGACTGTTAGTGTCTCACCGACATGTGACATAGGTTGAACGCCTTTGACCGAGTGATGAATATCCTACGTGGTGAGTCTACAACCAATCAAAGAAGCATAATGGGAACTGTTGGTAGTTAGTCTGTTGTGGCCATTGTGTGAGGAAGTTCAAAAGATAGGAATGACATGGATATATTTTGTAATTGTAGATGATGTTTCGTTCGATGGATGGATGTTCAATCAATGTTCGATGAATAGTTGGGTGAATAGTTCAAAGAGTGATCAGCATGAATTCTATTTTGAGAAGACTGTAACTTGAATTTTTCCCATACAAGGTTGATCAAGGATTATGCTATTGTAAATTGACATCAGAAAGATAACTATGATCTCTGTATGTAATTTCCATTACTGTAATACAAAGGGGATTTTCTTGGTGTGGTGGGTTTTTCTCTCATAAGGGTTTTCCCACATAAATTTGGTGTTCATCTATGTATGATTATATTCTATGTTTTTGTTATTTCTTTGAAGTGTATCTTAATTGGACTATAATTGAAAATTTAAAAGTAACTTTGCATTCTTCCCTGACGTTTTGACGTTAGGATAGTTAGTTCCGCACCTTAGCTTTCCTTACAAGTGGGATCAAAACCTGGCCAGTTGTGTTATCCTTGTGGGTATGTTGGGTTTTTTGTGTCAATTTTTGTTCAATGGGAGTCTTGTAGAAGTTTGGTAATTTGAATTATAGGTTAAGATTGCAAGTACATCAGGAAAGATTGAAATTGAGAAATTCAATGGCAACAATTTTGAGTTGTGGAAACTTAAAATGGAAGATTTGTTGGTTGATCATGATCTTTGCATTATTGTGTCTGGAATGAAGCCTATAGGAATGAAGCAAGAGGATTGTGACTTTGCAGATAGAAAATAAAAGGGGCTGATAAGGCTCTGTTTAGCAGACTCTATTCTTCTGAATGTTCATGAAGAAAAGACTGCATCTTCCTTGTGGAAAAGACTGGCAGCTATTTATCAGGACAAGTCCTTGGTGAATAAATTGTTCTTGAGGAAGAAGTTGTACTCTCTGAGAATGTAGGAAGGAGGAATTGTTGCTGATCATTTGAATGCATTCAATATGTTGATTGCATAGTTAATATTTGTGGACATGAAGATTGATGAAGAGGATCGATGTATGCTATTATTATGCTCTTTGCCAGATTCTTGGGATCACTTGGTGATAGCTATTGGGAGTATGACATCCACTTTTAAGATGGAAGATATTGTTGCTTCTTTGTTATCAGAAGAGATGAGAAGGAAATCTTCTAAGATGGTGAAGGAGGCTCTTGCTGTTAGAGGTAGATTGAAAGATAAAGGCAAGAAGAAGGACAAGAAGTCCAAATCAAAATCAGAGGGGAGATTAATGTCCCCTGGCAAGAAGTCCAAGGTGAAGTGCTGGAATTGTGGGCAACTTGGTCATGTCTAAAAGGATTATAAAGAGGAGAAAAAGAAGTATTCTTCTGACAATGATTCTTCTTAGAGTGATGTAGATGCTTTCATTGCAACCTTGGCTACGCAGGCATCAGATGATGTTTGGCTAATTGATTCTGGAGCATCTTTCCACATGACATCTCATAGAGACTGGTTCATGAAGTATGAAAAATATGATGGTGGAAAGGTGTATTTGGAAAGTGATTCATCATTGGAAATTGTTGGCCGTGGAAGAGTCAGAATTTAATTCATTTATGGAAGAGTGAAGGGAATCAATGATGTAATGCATATACTAGGTCTGGCTTGAAATCTACTTTTTGTTAGTAAGTTGAATGATATTGGAGTGCAAGTCACATTCTCTAGATATGGCTGCAAGATGACTAGAGGCTCTATGGTGCTAGCAAGAGGTGCTTGTGTTGGTACCTTGTGTAAGCTTGATGCACATGTTGTGCAATGCAATAGTGTCTTTGCCAAGTCACAAAAAGCTACTCATGGAGGAAAAGAGGAAGAAATTCCTGATAGTGTAAACTCTATGGAAGTTAAAATTCCAACAGAAAAGACTATGCTCTAGCATCATAGGCTAGGCCACATTGGAGAAAAAGGTTTAAAAACCTTGAAGAATAAAAACCTGGTTGAGGGGCTTGAAGATTGTAACCTCGAATTCAAGTTTTGTGAACATTGTATATGTGGTAAACAACACCATGTTTCATTTTATTCCAGTCCTCACAAATCTTCTGGTTTGCTTGATTATATACATTCTAATGTTTTTGGTCCAATGAATGTTCCTTCTTTGTCTAAGTCAAGGTACTATGTATCATTCATTGAGGATTATTCAAGAAGAACATTTGTTTATTTTTTGAAAATTAAATCAGAAGTGTTCAATCAGTTTAAGGAATTTAAGAACCTTGTAGAAAATTAGACTGGAAGAAAAATAAAATGTTTAAGGAATGATAATGGAGGTGAATTTTGTTCTAACGATTTCAAGAGGTACTGTAAAGATCATGGGATTAGAAGTCATAAAACTACACCTTACACTCCACAGCAAAATGGAGTTGCAGAAAGGTTCAACAGGACAATGATGGAATGAGCACGAAGTATGCTGAGTAGTTTTGGATTGGAGGAGAAGTTCTGGGCTGAGAAAGTTGCTACAGCATGTTACTTGGTAAACCGTTCTCTAAATTCCACTCTTGTTGAGAAAACACCTTTGGAAGCATGGTCTGGTAAGAAGCGTTGTTTAAGACACATTCAAGTTTTTGGTTGTGAGGCATATGCACATGTGTCGTATGAGAAAAGATCTAAATTGGAGAACAAGGCTGTCAAATATATTTTTATTGGTTATAGTGCTGGCATAAAAGGATACAAGCTTTGGAATCTTGATACGAAGAAGGTTCTATACAATAGAAGTGTTACCTTTCATGAGCTGAAGCCTTCTACCTTGGATTTGCAGTCAGAGACAAAATTAGAAAACAAAAAGGATGTAGTTGAAATTCCTCTGACACTAGATAAATAGGAATTGAGAATTCAAAATGTACCTGAAACTGAGGAGAGCTCAAGTAGTTATGAGAGTTGTAATGAAGAAGAACAACCTCAGCCTCAGCAAGTGAGGAGGTCAACTCGTGAAAGAAAGCAACCTGATAGGTATGGGTTCTATTTGATAGATTCTACTTGTGCCTATGCTCTAATTTCTAGCACTGATGAGCCTAGGACTATGAAAGAGGCATTTAGAATGTCTGATTCAAACTCTTGGTTGGAAGCCATGAATGAAGAAATGGCATCATTAGAAAAGAATGATACTTGGAGTTTGGTGCCCTTGCCTAAGGAAGAAAAGTTGTGGGCTGTAAATGGGTATTTAAAAAGAAAATAGGTTTGGATGGTAGTGTGGAAAAGTATAAGGCGAGGTTGGTTGCGAAGAGTTATTCCCAAGTAGAGGGAATTGATTATGGAGAAATTTTTTCTCCTGTAGCTAAGCTAACGTCCATTAGATTTCTTTCGTCACTTGCAGTAGCCTATGACTTAGAGATTGAACAGATGGATGTAAAGACAATATTTATTCATGGTGATCTTGAAGAAGAGATTTATATGTCCCAGCCTAAGCACTTTGTGGAGAAAGGTAAAGAAAAAATGGTTTGCAAGTTGAATAAATCTCTGTATGGATTAAAGCAATCTCCTAGAAAGTGGTACCAAAAGTTTAACACTTTTGTTTTGTCATTGGGATTTGTAAGATCAAAATCTGATCATTGTGTGTATTACAAAGCTGAAGGTGATCAAGTTCTTATTATTGCTCTCTATGTTGATGATATGCTATTCATAGGCAATAATAAGTTAATGATTTCTAATCTTAAGTCTCAGTTGTCTGCAAAGTTTGAAATGAAAGATCTTGGTGCAGCAAGGTATATTCTGGGAATGGAAATAACCAGGGATAGGAAGGATAGAAAACTTTGGCTTAGTCAGAGTAAGTATATTAAGACTATTCTAGAGAGATTTTGTATGAATGATTGTAAGCACCTAGTTGTTCCAACTTTGCAGGGAACAAAGCTATCTATTAAAGACTATCCAAAATCTCCTACTAAGATGGAGGACATGACCAATGTACCTTATGCTAGTGTGGTTGGTAGTATAATGTATGAAATGGTCTGTACAAGGCCAGACATTGCCCAAGCAGTGGGATTACTTAGTCGATTTATGGCTAATCCTGGAAGGACACATTGGGATGTTGTGAAAAGAGTTTCCAGATATTTGAAGGGCACTTCATAATATGCTTTGTGTTACCATGGGAACTTGGTTGAATCATAGAGGACTCTCAGTATTCGAGGCTATGTAGATTCTGATTGGGTAGGGGACATTGATAGTAGAATATCCACCAGTGGATATATCTTCATGATGAATGGTGGTGCAGTGAGTTGGATGAGTAAGCGGTAGGCTGTAGTCACTTTGTCCACTACAGAGGCAGAATACATAGCAACAACACATTCCTATAAAGAAGCAATTTGGTTAAAACGTTTGTGTTCTAACATTGGTTTCGATGCAGGGAAAATAAAAATTTATTGTGATAGTCAGAGTGCTATCTGTTTGGAAAATAATCCTACTTTCCATGCCAGGACGAAACATATAGATGTATAGTATCACTTTGTATGAGATATGGTGGAGGATGGAAAGGTTTTGTTAGAAAAAGTGGATACTCTAGAGAATGTTGCAGATGCATTAATGAAGCCAGTGAGCACAAACAAGTTCAGGTGGTGTGCCAATTTGATGGGCCTCAGTGCCCATGAATTTCAGTAGTTTTGTTGTGCTCTGGAGGTGCCTATGTGATCTTCGTCAAGTGGGAGATTGTTGGAATATTGCTACGCCCTTAATATTAGTGTACATCGGGTTATGAATAGTTGGTTTGTGGCTATCTTAACTCTCTATTAAGTCATATTATCATTAGTATATTGTTATTTAGTTGTTTATGTCAGCCTAAGTCTTATATAGGTGTGTCTAAGTTGGCCTAGGTGATATCCTTGGCATAAATAGGTATATATAGGAGGTTGTAAGTCTTATTTCATCATCAAGTTGTGAAGTGTGTTCTCATTAGAGATATTTGGAGGTTTTCCCCCTCGAAGTGGCTTGTTATTCTCAGTTATTATCAAGTATTTGCAACATATTTCATATCATTTTCTTCTATTGTGCAAGTTATTTCATAACAAGTGGTATCAGAGCATGATCTTGGCACCATAGAGGCAAGGTTTTTCTCAATTTTGGAGGAGATTTTGGGAAGAGCATATCTTTCAGATTTTAGTGAATTGTTTTCTGATTTTTAAAGGGTTTTTGAAGAACATATTGAAGAAGCTACAGTACATATTTTAGAAGGATTGGAGCAGAATTAAGCAAATTATTGCAGAATTAGGGTTTCTACACTATTTTTTTGGAATCTACATATCTCACACATCTTGTTGAATTGGAGTCTGATTTTTATTGGGTTTTTGGAGACATAGTAAAGGAGATTACAATAAAAATTTGAGAGAATTCAAGTTTCATTTGTGCGATTTATTTCAACATTAGTGGTTTCCATCATGACGGGGCCTGCAACAAGGGGTAAAAAGAATGTTGTCACTCCGGGGAAGGCTCCTGATAAGGATGGTGAAACAATCAAGGATGTTACTCATAATGAGGAAATAAATAAGGTCAAGGAAGACATTTCATCAATTAATATGCATATGTGTGACCTAAAAGGAGATATATTGGACCTACGAAACCTATTAAGCACCTTTATGAATAAACCAAGAAAGGAATAAACCAAGAAAGGGGGTCTCAAGTAGCCACGAACCAGAAGAAGAAAAAAATGTAGAAGAAGAAGAAGAAAAAGAATCAAAAGAAGAAGAAGAAGAAGAAGAAGGAGAAGAAGAAGAAGAAGAAGAAGAAGCAAAAGAAGAAGAAGAAGAAGAAGAAGAAGAAGAAGAAGAAGAAGAAGAAGAAGAAGAAGAAGAAGAAGAAGAAGAAGAAGAAGAGGCATATGCAGAAGTAGAAGAAGCAACAATAGAAGAAGAAGAAGCAAAAGACCAACCAGAAGAAGAAGAAGCATAAGAAGGAAATGAAGAAGAAGTTCAAGAAGAAGAAGTTCCTAATCAAGCTATTCAACCAATGCAAGGGTACCATATATTATTCCTCACCTCTTCCTTTATGACACATCAAAAAGTTCAAGCAAAGGAAGAACACATTCATCGCCATCAAGAGCTTGATGTAAAGGGAAGACACATCTTGGAGCAAGACACACATGAAGAAGCTGGTGACATCAACAATTCCAAGTTACCTCATTACAAGGAAATATTTTCTAATTGAAGATGCCACATGGGAGGATGAGGAGTTCATTCAAAAGTGTCCAAACTTGATTAGCATTGAGGACAATGCTTCTTTGAAGAAGGGGGGCATGCTACGCCCTTAATATTAGTGTACATCGGGTTATGAATAGTCGGCTTGTGGCTATCTTAACTCTCTATTAAGTCATATTATCATTAGTATATTGTTATTTAGTTGTTTAGGTCAGCCTAGGTGATATCCTTGGCATAAATAGGTATATATAGGAGGTTGTAAGTCTTATTTCATCATCAAGTTGTGAAGTGTGTTCTCATTAGAGATATTTGGAGGTTTTCCCCCTCGAAGTGGCTTGTTATTCTCAGTTATTATCAAGTATTTGCAGCATATTTCATATCATTTTCTTCTATTGTGCAAGTTATTTCATAACAAATATTGTGCCTCAATCTCATAGGCTGAAACCTCTAAAAGAGCAAAGTTAGTGTGACATACTTTTTGTCTAGCCGACTAGCAGTTGGTTAACCTTGGGAAATGTTAAGGTTGTTGAGACCTTGTTGATGTCTTGCCAACTGGAGCTATCATTGTGACTTGTTGTGTTTAGTGTAACCCTCTGCCAAGTGGGTTGGTCTGGCTGATAGGCCATTCTTATTAGATATCGGGGAGACTCTAGGTGACAAGCGGTGTCAAGGAGATTCATAGCAACTGGAGCCATCAGAGTAACTCATATGCTTCGGTATGAAGTCTTATCGATATGGAAAGTCTCACCAATAGTGATGCACTCAGAGTCATCAGAGTAACACATAAGGGTTTGGTAAGAACTCTTGGTGATGGGTGTTTGTCTCACCGATGTTGTGGGTTGTCTTCGGTATAACTCTTGTCAAAAGCTAATCTCGGGGTGACTTGAAGATTTTGGTAAGAACTCTTAGTGATAGCGGTAAGTCTTGCTGAAAATGCAACATGTGTTTGTTATAAGATGTCTTCGGTATGAATCCTGGTGAAAGGTGGTCTCGGGGTAACATGGAGGCTTCGGTATGATGTCTTAGCGATGAATGAAGTCTCACTGATAGTGGATAATTGTGGTGTAACTTGAAGGAATCGATATGATCTCTTGGTGAAGAGCGAGTCTCACCGAAGGGAAAGTTGATATCTATGTGACCTTTGAACATTGGTATGATGTCTCATTGAATGGCGATTGTCTGGCCGATGAAAATGCTAAGGTTGATGTGACTTGTAAACTTGGTATAATGTCTTGCCGATGGTTAGGACTCTTGGTGATAAATACAATCGTTCTTGTGGCATTGGGGAGACACAGTTAGTGTCTCACTGACATGCGACACATGTTGAACACCGTTGACCGAGTGATGACTATCCTATGTGGTGAGTCTATGACCAATCAGAGAAGCAAAATGGGAACCATTGGAAGTTAGTCTATTGTGGCCATTTTGTGAGGAATTTCGATAGATAGGGATGACATGGATATATTCTGTAATTGCAAATGATGTTTGGTTCGACGGATGGATGTTCAATCGATGTTCGATGAACAGTTGGGTGAATAGTTCGAGGAGTGATCAGTGTGAATTCTATTCTGAGAAGACTATAACTTGAATGTTTACTGTGCAAGGTTGATCAAGGATTATGCTATTGTAAATTGACATCAGAAAGATAAGTCTGCTCTCTATATGTAATTTCCATTATTGTAATACAAAGGGGATTTTCTTGGTGTGGTGGGTTTTTCTCCCGTAAGGGTTTTCCCACGTAAATCTAGTGTTCATCTTTGTATGATTACATTCTTTGTTTCTGTTATTTCTTTGAAGTGTATCTTAATTGGAATGTAATTGAAAATTTAAAAGTATCTTTGTATTCTTCCTTGAGTTTTTGATGTTAGGAGAGTCGGTTTCACACCTTATATTTCCTTACAGAGTCTTTATGCCTTTGCAAACACACCAAAGGTATGAGTCAAAATAGTTTGGAGACATCGTTGAATAATGATGACTTGTGCCAAAGATGTGGAAAGTATGTGGGTTGTATTTGATTGGTTTTTTGGAGGGAATGAGAGCATCTAGGAGCATTTTATCATGCTTTTATTGGGGGTAAGGTCATGCCTTGACTTTTTCTTCACTTTGGAGACATTTTGGAGAGATTTTGGGGGCTATTTTTAGGGTTTTTTGGTTATACACGATCAAGAAGCTTCTAGAAGTATATATGTGGGGAAAGCTTCAAAAAAGCATAAGTAACTTCAAACATGAGTTTTGAAGATTAGTTCTTTCTTCTTTTCAACAAGTATTGTAGCTTATTTTGGAGCTCTTTTAGGAAAGGACAACATTGTAACTAAATTTTAGATATTTAAGGTAGTATGTAACACCTTTCTATCAATGAAATTTAGTCTTTTACCTTCTTAGAAGCTATCTCATTGTGTGGAGTGTGATGATGGATGAATAGTATTGTGAATTTTGATAATTCCTTTAATGCTTGTCTCATTTTAGCACCTTCAGGTAGATGAACATTTTTTTGTGGGTTGTAAGCTATGTAGTGGTTCAAATATCTATTTTAGTTGTGAAAGAACTCCTTTCGTTCAAAAGTGTTAAGAGAACCAATCCTCCTTGTAAAACACTTATGTATTGATATATGAAAATATCTAAGTTGTGTTAAGTTAAGCTGATTTTTTGAGAAAATTGTGTGTTAAAGCAATAGTATGGGTTTTGAAAAAGTACATTAGGTGCATCACCCACATAGGTAGAATTCATTTTATGCTCTTCTTTCTACCCTTTTCCATCACAAGGAGCAGTTTAGGTGATTACCATTTAGGATCCAACCTTTTATGGAGGTCCATTCCAAGTTTAGGTAACCCACATACTAGGAATGTTCCCATGTTCCTCCAAAGTGCTAAGTTTTGCAACTTAGCAAGGGTGAAAATTTAGGAGACAACATAGCCTAATATAGTAAGTGAGGCATGTAAAGATGAATATTGGATGAAAGCAATGGAAGAGGAACTTATGCAAATTGAGAAAAATAAAACTTGGGAATTCGTTCCTAGATTAGTAGACAAGAACATACATAATTGGAAGTAAGTGGGGTTTTAGAAATAAACTGAATGAGAAAGAAGTGGTAAGAAACAAGGCAAGGCTTGCATGTAAGAGCTACTCACAAGTGGAAGGTATAGATTTCTAGGAGATATTTTCTCTGATGGATAGAATGGAAGCTATCCAAATATTTTTGGCATTTGAGACTCATAAGGATTTTAAATTTTACTAGATGGATGTGAAAATTTTATTTTTGAATGTTGAGTTAGAAGAAAAAGTCTACATGGAAAAACTAGAGGGATTCCAATTGTCAGATCAACTGGATATGGTCTACAGATTGAAAAAGGATTTATATGGCTTGAAGCTTTGATTCAATAAAGTTTCAGCAAAGGTACTACAGATAGCAATTTATATTTCAAAATTGAAAATGCCAAAATCTTGGTAGTAGTTGTGTATGTGGAAGACATTATTTTTGGAGGAAATGAAACTATGTGTAAGATGTTTGTTGAAGAAATGGAAAAAGAGTTTTAGATGTCTATGTTTGGTGAGACGAATTTCTTCCTTGGACTATAAATCAATCAAACAAACAAAGGGATTTTTATTTCACAATCAAAGTATGCAAAATAAATGTTAAAGAAATTTAGGATGGATGGTTCCAAACCGGTATGCACTCATATGGTAACTAGCTACAAATTGAGTAAGGATAATGACTCTTCTAAGGCTAATCAAAGTAAATACATATCAATGATTGGAGGACTACTATATTTAACTACTACTAGACTGGATATCATGCATCCAATTTTTCTTGTGGCTAGATTTCAAGAGGATCCCAATGAAACACATGTTGCAACTGTCAAGAGGATATTCAAATATCTAAAAGGAACTTTGGATCATGGATTATGGTATCCTAGGGATACTAATTTTATATTAAGTGCTTATACAGATGTAGATTGGGTAGGTTGTGCTGATGACAAAAAAATTACAAGTGGTGGTACATTCTTTCTTGCATGCAGATTGGTATCATGGTTAAGCAAAAAGAAAGATTCAATTTCCTTATCCACTATAGAGGCTTAGTATATTACTGTAACATCTTACTACACACAAGTTTTATGGATGATATAGATTGTTAGAACTGGAAAAGTCTCACATTTCTACTAGCCTTCACCAACCTATCTCCAATGTACCACAAAAATTTTCCACACCTTAATTTCATGATCAATACAAATTGTTGAAATTTGTGTAACAGATCCATTTTACAACACATGTTAACTAATGATCCCATTAATGTGGACTTTGATATATTTGTATCCCTCTTATCATAGTTGAGAAAAATATTTAAGAACAATTGATCCTTATCAGGAATATCATATGCATGTCTTCCCAATCAACAAGTTGTAGGCTTTCATCTCAGTATTTTCTTCATATCAGGAAGAGGTGAATAAAGTCACAACGATAAAAGACCTTGAAGATAACAAATGTGCATAATTAGGAAGACAATGCCTATTGTTTCACCAATGAAAACTTATCAACAGGAACAAGGTAATCAGAGTGAAGTTGTCAAATCATACCGAGCTCATGAGTCACACTAATGGAAGCCTCATTTGCAAGAAACATATATTATTTCATTGATGAAGTAGAAGAACGAATAGGGAGAGAATAGGAGATATACAAGAGATACTTTTCAAAATGTTTATCATATAAATTATACTATATGGACCATGATGCATGCATGAATTTTTGGTAGAAATCAATTGAAGATCTTTAAATCTATGGCTCAATATTTTTTATTTAAACAATTATCTGGTTGTCTCCACATTGTTATTTCTCTATTATTTGAATTTGTGTATCCAAGTTGATATTCATTTTCATCAAGACACATTTTTTGTTATTATGTAATCAAGTTGATTGGTTTCCATTAAGGAATTAAAATCCTTTTAATTGATTACAGTAACCTAGAAGTAGCATTTGGATAAGTAAAAAGAGCTAGGTAATTGATAAGATTGGCATACTATCTCCACATTGATGTTATCTTGTTATTCAAATTGAGGATATACTTCATTTTTCAATACACATTTGTTGTCATTGTGTGATTATTTTAATTGGTTCTTTCAAGGAAGGATTAAAATTCTTCTAATAAATCATAGTAACCTAATAGGATCAATTGGATCAATAAGTAGAGTCTTTCAGTCACATTATTGAACATTTATACAAGGTATAAACTAATATAAGTGCCAAACAATCAGAACTATAACCAATACTAGTCACCTATCATAAAGCTTCATTGACTCCGCTTACCCAATAAAGCACTGGTCCAATTCACATTTCATTTATACATTACTTATCCACTTTCATATTCTAAATTTCCAATTGTCACATTAGGAATAGGAATAGTTAACAAGCCATCATCTATCCCACACTTTATGCCATTGTGGATAGATCCTTAAATACAAATAAGTCACACAATCTGCTTTAGCTATCAAGGTCTACCTACCTAGGTTTAGTAGATCCTGAAGTGTAGGGAGTCATCAACCATATAGGTTAACTTCGTTCATTGGTTCAAAAATGTTGCAAGTCTAATCATAGAGCATGGCATCCTCTTAGGATTTGTAATTTGCATTTTTGATATGTAATATATTAGCAACTCTACTGGGGTTAAGCTAATTTTGAACCTTAGCCTTCCATCATCCAAAGCATCATAAAAGGGTGAACACTCCACTAGGAAGAAACACAATCATTTTCCTACTTATAGGTGGTGACTCTAGAAGATTTGCATGAGTGATAAAGTGAATATCAGATCAGAAAGGATAGATGATAGACATCAGAGATATTGCATATCATCCAACATGAATGGGAGAAGATCTTTCCACTAGGAGAGTCCTAAGAAAAGTAGTGTTAGGTGGATAGACATGCATGGGTCTCCTCATGGAAAATAAACACAAATAAGGGTGAGATAGTATCCAAACAACAAGAAGATAATGTGAATACATCAGAGAAGCCCTTCACAACATTCAATTCTCTATTTTACACAGATGGTGGAAATCCCTCAACACCTCCCGAAAGAAGCAATAAAAATGATAATGTCCTTAATTTTAGATTAGACCCTCAAAATATAAATGAGTTTTAGGAAAGGGTGGAAGAATAAATAAAACAAAGACTAGAGGAATATGATAGGGGACTCTCATCACAACAAGGAGAAGAGAACCAAGAGGGGATTTTTGATCATACTATCAATGACTTTGATAGTATGACTAACCAAGAGATTGAACTACATATATAATGGTAGAAACAACAACTTAGAATAAGACACCAGATGATACAAGAAAGCCAGGAGCTTGATCAAAAATTGGAACAATTAAGTATCTAGGTATCGAAGCCACCAAAATATATCCCTCCACATAAGCAAGGTGGCAATATTAGTTCACATGGGATGTATTAGAATACAAGTACTCTAGGTACTTCAAAAGTACCTCATAATGTTGGTGGTAATCCAAGACAATGTAATCAACATAATATGCCATCATAGAGGTCCTAGCCTCCAAATGCTAGCAATATTCCCCAGCACTATCCACCACCAAGCCATCAGTATGCACCACAACATCAACAACATATGCCACATCAGAATGTATATCCTCAACAACACATTCAACAAAATTTCTATCATTAACCTAAATATGGATATAAATACCACCCTAATCCACCACCATTGAACTTGCATCCACAAATACCTATGAGTACATTTAGACAATTTGATTTAATAGGGCACCAATTATGTCCATACCCAATCAACAATGATTGGAGGAATACAGTCCCCAAATTCACTAGGAATAATGGAATATCAACTAGAGAACATATCAAGAATTTCAATGCTTTTATACAAGATATTGGTATGGAGTACAAGGATATAAATATGAGGTTATTCATGATGTCCCTAATTGAAGAAGCAAGGGATTGGTTCAATGGTCTACCTGATGCTTCAATTGATTCTATAGCAGACTTTCTGAATCAATTTTTAGAACAATATGGGAATCATTGTGCCCCTAAATTTTCCCTTCATGAGCTATTAAGTATTCAAAAGTACCAAAATGAGCCATTCTATGACTTCAATAAGAGGTTTTCCAAACTATACAACAAATTACCACAAGGATCCAAACTGACGGATCCGACAACATTGAGTATTTATTTAAAGGCCCGTGATCCAAAAATGGGGTATGAACTTAGAAACATATGCCCTAGAAGTTTAACTGAAGCACAAAAGACAACATTAACCATTGAGAACAATAGAAAGGCTACAGGGATGACTGGAAAGAGGGACAACCTTAGAGTTCCCCAAAACTCTAACAATCACCAGAATATGCAAGAGAATGTATATAGAAGTGAAAGATTGAGACTGCATGATATGTGATAGAATACAAATTGGAAGGATGGAAAACTTATACCCAATAGGCCTAAGTATAAATAAACACCTGATCCCTTTAATAAAAAAGGAGCTTACATGGTTAATAACAACCCTTGGTATCAAGTTTGCAAGCTGCCTCATTGCCTAGATCATTGTGTTGTAGCACAATCAATACAAGAAGAAGAAATGCCATATGAAAATGAAGAGGAAGACCATACAATATATCTAACTTCACATACCCTACATCTAATTGAATAAGAATATTCATCCTTGGGAGATGAAGGTTATGAGTATGATGTAAACAACCAGAGGTATAGTATTCACACGACAGAACAACAGGTCTTCTCTGATCAGGATAATGAAAGAAATGATGAATCACATCCTCCTTATACACCACCTAAGTCAAGTAATTATAGATTGATAAGGCCAACCAAGGAAGAGATCAAATAGTTAACCATTGTTGTAGTAGAGCAAGCAAAAAGCAATTATAAGCTAAGAAATAGGATGAAAAATGAAAATCAAGGCACTCCAAGAGGATTGTTTGTGAAAGATAAAGAAACCACACAGGAAAAACCAAAGAAGGTATAGAATAAGGAGCCCAATAATAATGAGTAGAGGTGTGTTCCAAAAAAAGAAGACAAGGAATTATACAAAAGAAAATAGAAACATGATGAAATGAATGAGAAGGAGAAAGAAGAAAATAAAGGAGAACCATTGGAACAAAGGAGGATAGCCAAAGCAAAAAAATGCCTCTTCATTTGATTTCACACAAGCATTGTCTCAGGTAAAGATGTTTGTGCCACTATTGGAAATGATGAAGATAAAATAATATAGAGACAGTGCTATTCAACTAATATCCAATGGAACTAATAAAAGCACAAGCTTCAAGAACAAATAAATCACCAAAATTAATAATGACATGCAAGGAGATATAAAGGTCCTTGAGGTTTGTCTTGGTGATACATTAATTAATCCACGACAGGTCAATCCATTTTTTACCACATTACTCATAAATAAGAAAATGGTGAGAAATTGTATGATTGATTTAGGAGCTTCTATTAACATCATTCCAGTAGGGGTCATGAAACAACTTGGCATGTGGGTAAGTACTATTGGTGGTAAATGCTATGCTATGGATAGTAGGCCTGTTCCAGTGGTAGGAATCATGAGGGATGTAGAAGTGAAGTTAGCTACTTATCCACAAGCAGTATAAATAATTGATATAACTATAATAGACACACCCCCTCACTTTAGGATGCTCCTACCAAGACAATGGATTGTTTCAATAGGAGGAAATGTGCAATTTGACTTATCTTATGCCACAATACCAATAAATGGTGAAGAGGTTAAATTGTACAAAGAACCAAGAGTGTACCAAATTGTGGAGTAGGTTGATCAAAATCAAATAAATTGGTTCTATGATGTGGACTTAGGAAGTTTTAGAATAGAGTATGCATAGCATGAGTTGTTGAACACTAATCCAATTGATAGGGATGTCCCCAAGAATGAGCATGGTGTGTGGCGAATGTATTTTGATGGAGCATGTAGTAGAGAAGGTAATGGAGCAGGAGTAGTTTTTATCTCACCTGAGGGTACAACATTTAAATATTCATTCTTGTTGACATTTGAATATACAAATAACATAGAAGAGTATGAGGCCTCGTGTATCATATTGAACATGGTTGTCAAACATAAAATTAAATTATTGACTATTTTTGGAGACTTTGAGTTGGTTATTTCACAAGTGAGATCAAAGTATGCTACAAAAAATAAAATGCTAAAAAAGTAAAAAAATGTTGTATGGGACACCATTGAGTTGTTTGATGCTTTCTCTATTGAATGGATAGATAGGTCCAAGAATTTGATGGTAGAATTATTGGACAATGTAGCTTTGAAGAGAGATGATGTCACTCTGGCAGGAATTTCACAAGTTGAGCTCAAAAAAAGACCTGCAATCCCTGATAACATTTATAGTTGGCAAGTTTTTAATGATGATACTAATTTGATTAATTTTTACATTGTATTGATTAATATGAAGCTCAAGAAATTGATTTTAATGCATTTGTGGAAAAAGTAGATAGAAAGCAAACTATGTTTGGGAAGGAAGTTGTTTAGATCAAGACTAATAAGATTCCTAAAGGACTTGTGGCATTAGAGAGGGTGTTTGATGGAAATGATTGAGCCCTTATGAAACAAACACAAGTAAAAAGGGAAAGCATTGAAGAAATCAACCTTGGAACTAAATTATCTCTGAAAAGGTGTACATTAGGAAAAAATAAGCCCAACAATCAAGAAGATGTTGATTGCACTATTAAGGAAATATAAGCATGTCTTTGCATGGTCTTATGATGATCTCAAAGCATATAGAGAGGATTGGTTCCAACATGAGATCCCATTGAAACCATATGCAAAACCTTTTAGATAGAATCAAAGGCCCATAAATCCTACCTTAGAACATAAAATGCATGAGGAAAATATGAAACTTAGGGAGGGGGGTATCATCAAGCCTATCAGACATTCATCTTGGGTCTCTAATTTAGTGCCCGTTAGAAAGAAAAATGGAGATATAAGGCTTTGTGTAGACTTCAGAAACTTGAATGTATCCTCTCTTAAGGATAAATACCCACTCCCAAACATGGAGGCTATGTTGTAGAGGGTCACAGGATGTGATTTGTTGTCTATAATGGATAGATTTTTAGGCTATAACCGGGTGAAAGTTAAAGAATTAGAGCAATACAAAATAACCTTCACCACACCATGGGAACATATGTGTCTATTAGAATGCCATTTGGAATCACAAATGCTGGTGAAACTTTCTAGAGAGCTATGGATGTTGAATTTTCTTAACTAATTAATGTAATAATGGTGGTATACTAGGATGAATTAACTACATATTCAAAGAAGGCAGAAGACCATGTTGAGCATTTGGAAAAAATATTCATCAAATCCATTGAATATGACATCTCCTTAAATCCTTAAAAATGTCATTTTGTAGTAACAAAAGGAAAGTTAATGGGGCATATAGTGTCAAAAGAAGGCATAAGGATTGATCTAGTAAGGGTGGAAGCCATAGAAAAGATCCCTATTCCTAAGACAGTTAAATCCATCCAGTCCTTCTTTGGGAAAATTAATTTTGTGAGAAGATTCATATCAAACTTTACTGAGATAGTGAATCCAATATCAAAAATGTTGAAGAAAGGTGCAAAGATTGATTGGATAATTGATCCCATAGATGCCTTCATATCCATCAAGAGAGAAATTAAGGAGGACCCAGTGTTGAGGTCCCCTGATTTCAGTAAGCCTTTTCAGATCTTTTCATTTGTGTCCTATCACACAATTGCAGCAGTAATGTTACAAAAAAATGGTGAGGGGTATAAACAACCTATTTCTTTCTTTAGCAAATCCATCCAAAATGCAGAATTGAAGTATGACATTGTAGAAAAATAGGTATATTCATTAGTGAAAGTTGTCAAAGCATTTAGATCATATCTAGTGGGAGAAAAGGTAATAGCTTATGTACCTAATGCTACCATAAAAGATGTGTTTATACAATCAAAATTTATAGGCCATAGGTGTAGATGGATAGACAAAATGCAAGAATTTGACATTGAGTTCTAAATCACCAAGTTTGTAAGAGGATAAGGATTAGCCAAATTAGTAGCTAAAACAAATATTGAAGTTGCCCTAGTATGCAATTTGAATGATGAAGATGACATGATTACTACTATTGAGCATACACCATGGTACACTGATATTGTGTATTATCTTAAACATATGAAATTCCCTGAAGGATTTAACAAAAAGAAAATGATGCTTAAACTAGAGGCTTCAAATTATGTATTCATTAAAGGGGACCTCTATTGGAAGAATAGAGACGGTGTTTTGTTGTTGTTCCTAGATGAAAATCAAGCAAGGCATGTTTTGAAGGAAATGCATGAAGGAATATGTGGAGGGAATTTCTCAGCAAAGACCACTACACATAAGGTGTTAAGGGTAGGTTACTATTGGCCTAAATTTTTCAATGATGCCTATGATTATACTAGGAAATGTGAAGCATGTTAGAATTTTTCTAGAAAATTGAATTATCAAGGGGAATTTCCTTTAAGACCTTTGCAAGTTGAGGCTCCATTCCACCAATGGGGAATTGATTTCATAAGAGAGATTTCAAAAAATATAGTGGAGGAAACAAATGGATATTAGTAGCCACAAACTACTTTACAAAATGGGTGGAAGTTGTACCTACTAAACAAGCAACTAGTAAGGTTGCAATAAACTTCTTATTGGAAAACATCATCACCAGATTCAGAGTGCCAGTAAGAATTATAACTAAAAATGGGATTTGCTTCAGATTAGATGAATTCAAGGGATTTTTCCAATCTTATGGGATAGTAATCTCATATTATTCACCATATCATCCACAAGCGAATGGGCAAGCTAAATCCAAAAATAAGATCATCCTGGAGATCATAAAGAGAATGTTGGATAATAACAAAAAGGCCTAGCATTCCAAGTTGTGATTAGCCTTAAGGTCAAATAGAATTACTGTAAAGGTCATTGGAAAATCATCTTTTGAAGTTGTGTATGGGACTCAAGCTAGGAACCCTTTGCATAACTTGTTACTAGTATGTAAGTTCATCTTGCAAGAAGACTTAGACATTCCTAAACCTATGGAGGAGAGGATGGAATAGTTAATGGAACTTGATGAGGAAAGGAACCAAGCTCAACAACACAATAAGAAGAAGAAATTACAAATGAAATACCTATATGACAAAAAGGCTAAAAACCAAAAAAATTGAAGTAAATGGAATGATTCTCATGTGGAATGCAAGGAGTCAAGACAAAGGAAAGCATGGGAAATTTGAAGCCCTATGGTTAGGACCATTTTTCATTGTTGGAAAGGCTAGTGAAGATTCATATTATCTCCAGAACATGACAGGAGAAGAACAAGAATTTCCAATGCATGGACAATTCCTGAAACATTTCTTTTCTTAATCTTCCAAGCACAATAGTCTATGAGAAGGCCGAGAATCACCAGTTCATGGACAATTCTTGAGAAACTTCTTGAAAATAATTCTTTTCCATGTGCAGTAGTATAGGATTCAACTCCACCTCCATCTCCCACCATTCTTAACTTCACTTCCATTTCTATACCATATCAATAAGACACTTTGTCTACTTCCCAAGAGACCTAGATTCTTGCTATACCCACAAGGGGTATACATCCCCAATCGGAGCCACTGTTAGAACTAGAAAAGTCTCACATTTTTAATTTCCTTCACCCACCTATCTCCCATGTACCACAAAAATTTTCCACACCTTAATTTCATGATCAATATAAATTGTTGAAATTTGTGTGACAAGATCCATTTTATAGCACATGTTAACTAATGATCCCATTAATGTGGCCTTTGACATATTTGCATCCCTCTTATCATAGTTGAGCAAAAGATTTAAGAACAATTGATCCTTATCGGGAAGATCCTATGCATGTCTTCCCGATCAACAAGTTGTAGCCTTTCATCTCAGTGTTTTCTACATATCAGGAAGAGGTGAATAAAGTCACAACAATCAAAGACCCTGAAGATAACATATGTACATAATCGGGAAGACAATGCCTATCATTTCACCAATAAAAACTTTTTGACAAGAACTTGGTAAAAAGCAAAGTTTTCAAATCATATAGAGCTCGTGAGTCATGCCGATGGAATAAAAGATATGCAAGAGATACTTTTTAGAATTTTTATCATATAAATTATACTATATGGACCATGATGCATGCATGAATTTTTGGAAGAAATCAATGAAATATCTTTAATTTTGTGACTCAATATTGGTGTCTATTGTTTGTTGATTTAAAAAATTATATGGTTGTCTCCACATTGTTATTTCTCTATTATTTGAATTTGTGTATCCAAGTTGATATTCATTTTCATCAAGAAACATTTTTTGTTATTGTGTAATCAAGTTGATTGGTTTCCATTGAGGAATTAAAATCATTTTAATTGATTACAGCAACCTAGAAGTAGCATCTGCATTAGTAAGAAGAGCTAGGTAATTGATAAGATTTCCATACTATCTCTGCATTGATGTTATCTTGTTATTCAAATTGAGGATATACTTTATTTGTCAACACATTTGTTGTCATTGTGTGATTCTTTTAATTGGTTCTTTCAAGGAAGGATTAAAATCATTTTAATAAATCACAATAACCTGATAGAATCAATTGGATCAATAAGTAGAGTCTTTCAGTCACATTCTTGCACATTTATACAAGGTATAAACCAATATAAGTGCCAAACAATCATAACTGTAACCAATACTGGTTGCCTATCATAAAGCTTCATTGAATCTGCTTACCCAATAAAGCATTGGTCCAATTCAAATTTCATTTCTAATTACTTATCCACTTTCATATTCTAAATTTCCAATTGTCACATTAGGAATAGGAATAGTTAACAAGCCATCATCTATCCCACACTTTATGCCATTGTGGATAGATACTTAAATATAAGTAAGTCACACAATCTGCTTCAGCTATCAAGGTCTACTCGGCTAGGTTTAGTAGAGCCTAAAGTGCAGGGAGTCATCAACCATATAGGTTAACTCCATTCATTGGTTCAAAAATGTTGCAAGTCTAATCATAGAGCTTGGAATCCTCTTAGGATTTGCAAGTTGCATTTTTGAGATCCAACACAGACATTGAATGTTATTAGAGTAAACTATGATGATCCTATCTCTATTTTTTGTGATAATACAAGTGTAATTAACATTTCAAATAATCTAGTGATGCACTCAAGGACAAAGCATATATCTATCAAGTATCACTTTTTGAGAGAGAAGGTCATGGAGAATGATGTAAAGCTTGAGTATGTACCTACAAAGGATCAGATTGCTGGCATATTTACTAAGGCTCTTCCTAAAGATACTTTTGAGTATCTTTGGGAGAAATTGGGGTTTATTTCCCCTCCTTTCTTTAACTAGATGCATATGGAGATGCATTCCAATGGATCTATGGATCTATCTTTCTTCTGGACTGATGTTGGTGGCTACCTCTCAGGGGGATCAGGTAGTTTCATGTGTTTCCATTGTGCAGTTGATTGGATGTACTCCTAAGGGGGAGGGTGAAATCACAATATTGTGTCACTTTTTTCCCAAGATGGACATTTACATAAATATTTTTAACTGAATCTTCATCTTCTGAAACCTATAGCAGCTAAACCATTAAGAATTTGAATATGATGTGAACTAGTGATTTGTGGAAATTTTTGTGAAGATTCTAAATATATTTTTTTTCAAATTTTCCAAAATAAATCATGAATCTTTCAACATCTCCTTTAATAAGTTTGTGTTGTACAACATAACTTTTTTTCTATAAAGGATTAAATTCTAATTTTTGAAATATAGATTCTCAACATCAATATCTAGGGAAAGGATATTTTTTCATAATTCTTTGTTGCTTATTTATTTTTAAATTAAGTGTTGAAGTCATTGTAACTATAATTTGGACATACATGTGTGTCGTACAACATAGATTTTTGGGTATATATCAAAATCAAAATTTTGTTTTTTGGCTTAAACAAGAACATAAATACCTAGGGAATGGGTATTTTTTGAATTTTTTTTACAATGGTTTACTATTTTTTCATCTCTGCACAACAAAGAGCTTGGTGTTTAGAGAAAAACCTATGTATAGTAAAAATTTAAAATTAAATACATGATAAAATGAAAATATATCAAACCTATACTTGTTGGAAAGCTCATTTCAAGGGCCACAATCTTACAAAATATATATTTTAAATGTTGTTATTTAATCCCTCAAAAGATAAAGAAAAATTGGTTTTTTTCCATCTTTTTGATTGGTGAGAAGGAGCCTCCATTGTGGGTATGATTTAATACTAGAGTGGTTCTATCCAAGAGGGTTTGGTCTAAGGGGGTCTTATATATCCCTATTTAATTAAAACCCTTTAGATGGAGCCTCTCAAGACTTAAATCATTAGTTTTTCTAATAATAGTGATTTTAGGAAAAAATCAGCACATACCAAAAGTGAGACACAGTAATGTGATTTCACCCGGGAGTATTCAGAGCTAGTATAGTTCTTGGTTCAATGTCAAAGGAGAGAACAATGCAAAAAATATTTTTCTTTGCCATTGATGTCAAAGGGGGAGAGAAAACATCATGTGAAAATTTTTATCTACACAAGGGGAGAGAAAGTAAAAGAAATCATGAGAAAGTGTGTTCAAAGTTGTGTTGTCTTTGATGGTTTTTCACATCATGTGTTTCCATCAATGACAAAGGGGGACATTGTTGAAAGTATGAAGGTGTTGCCATTAATGTCAACTAGGTGTTGTTGTCATTGATTTCAAATATGTGTATGGAAGTTAGTTATTGGTTGTATATGTTGAGGATATTGAGAAAATTGTAATAAAGAAGGTTTATAGGTTGTGCATGCATAGTTGTGATGTTGAAGAAGTGCTATGAGTACATGGAGTTATCCTTATGTTTCTATGTTTGGAGGTGTGTTAGAGTGAAGTATGTGCTACAATGATGTCTCTGGTACTTGGTTTCCAAGTGCTTTTGAGAAAATTTGATAAATAGAGAAAACAGTATCATGCAGGTATTCAATGTATGCTCCAAGATATAGTCCATGTTTCTTTTGGGTTGCATCTATGCTTGTGTGGATCTAAGGTATTTTTCATGTGTCTATTGGTAGTTGGTATATCTATAATTTTGGTTTTTGGATCATCATATAGTATGAGATATTTTCACCAGTATGTGAACTGTGCATTTTAGTGTGTCTGGCTATGGTCTCGGAGAAATGTATTTGCTCCACATTTCTCTGCATTGTGGTTTCAAGACTTGTGATTTTGAGAATATGTTGATAAGGTTGTGATATTTCTTGTTTCAAGTGTTAATGTAATTAATATTTAATTCCTAGGTAATATTTTAATTCCTAGGTTAATTATTCTCATCCTTATCTTATTGAGCTATCTTGTTTCTCAAGATAAGATTACGGTTATGCATACTTTGCTTTTATAAAGCAAATCATCTCATGTAATTATGAATTCCTAAATAATATTATTTTGCATATCTTCTTGCAAAGCTCTTGCTTTTTCTGATTTTCTCTTATGTGGAAGGACCTTTTGGATTGCATTTCAGATCTTGGTTTCTAACATGGTATCAAAGCCTTGATTTGCAGCCCCTCATATTTTTGAGAAAATCATTGTAGAGTTTGTTTAGGATTCCTTGAGGGTTTCAAACCTTGATATTGTCTCTCTATTTGGGTGCTCTTGCATGGTTACTTTCAGCACACGTTGGAGGAAATCTAAGCTCATATTCGAGTTTAGGGTTGTCGAAAAAGTCAAGATCAAATTTTGTTTCACCTGAATTCGACATTTTATGCCAAAGTTATGAGGGTTTGAAGATTTTCCAAATCTGGGAGTTGCGAAGCTTCTGGTGCATTTTCAGGCAGATCAGACCTCACCATCAGATCTAGAGTGTCTAAGAGACGAAAAATGACATATAACTCACCTATATTTGGCATCAGCTATTTGTGAGGTAAAAAAATTTACCCAGCAAGCCGTACGGTCCGCCAGGTACAGGGTACTATTATTCATGCAATTTTTTTTTAAAAAAATCTCTACATGTATTATTAATCGAGCTTTATTTTATTTAGGCGGATGAAATATTTTGTGGGGAAATTTTTATTCGGTGGAATTTTATTTAAAATTGCAGTATGGATTTATTTTCTACAATTTTTGGTACCTTATACCTCTTGACTGTCACATCTGACAGTTTACTCAGTGATTTTTGGCCTCGTTGGCATCCCTTTCTAGCTGTTTTTTCTTTCCCGGCCACCACTCCCCACCACCAAGTTCATCTCACTAGCATGTGTTGTTACCATCGGCCCTTCATTCTCCGACGGCCATTTGTTCCTCCCGCGCCCCTCTATACTCGGCTCCCGGTCCTATCGTAGACCCCGGGGGGGCTTAATCGGCCTGTGGTGGCGCCACCATCACACCACCCACCCACTGCCCACTTGGCGGTGGGTTCTTTTTTGCAACTATGTAGGGTACGGTCATATGGTAGAGCAAGAGCTAGAATTGAAGGAGCCTAATTTATGCCCCTTGTTAGCCTGCATATACCCTGAATTTCCATTTTACAACTATTTTTTTCATTTTGGCATAACTTTTGATCCCGAAGGCGAATTTTTTGAAAGGAGATATTTCCAAAAAGCTGGTGAGCCCAATTTTCTGATGGTGTAGTTTGTTTTAAGAGATTTTTCGATTTGATGGGATTTTTTTCTATTGAAGTCAGATGTTTAGATTTCACTCCAAAGGGCATATCTTTTGACTTAGTGATCCTTTTTTCATCATTCTTGTGGCGTTGGAAAGTTGGTTCAGTCCTCTACATGGATATAAGGTTTATTTTTCTTTTCTATTTATGCACATTAACATTATCTCCTTTTACAATCATTGGGTTATTGTAATAAATGAACTAAGATAAAGCTCCATCAAGGGGTTTCTTGCATAATAATCTGATTAGACTGTGCATGCATTGGAAGGAGCCTAATTTTTGCCCCTTGTTAGCCTACATATACCCTAAATTGCCATTCTACAGCCATTTTTTTCATTTTGGCATAACTTTTGATCTTGGAGGCAAATTTTTTGAAACGAGATATCGCCAGAAAGCTGGTGAGCCCAATTTTTTGATGGTGCAGTTTGTTTTTAGAGATTTTGCTGTTTGATGGGATTTTTTTCCTATTGAAGTCAGATGTTTAGATATTACTCTGGAGGGCATATCTTTTTACTCGGTGATCCTTTTTTCATCATTCTTGTAGCATTGGAAAGCTAGTTCAGTCCTCTTCATAGATATAAGGTCTATTTTTATTTTCTATTTATGCAAATTAGCATTATATCCTTTTCAAATCATTGGGTTATTGTAATAAATGAACTGAGATAAAGTTCCATCAGGGGGGTTTCTTGCATAATAATCTGATTAGAGTGTGCATGCACTTTGATATCATCTTTATTTTTTGACAACTCGCATGAGTTTATCTAGTTTCTTAGTTTATTTTAGCCACATATTTTTTAGCTTGACACATATCAGATTCACATTGGTTCACACTTTAGATTGGGAGTTTATGTTTCTTGATCCGTATTGGTTCAGATCCTTCTCAGTTTGAGGGCCATGTTTTTATGGTTAATGTTACAGAGTCTTTATGGCACTTGTTCCTATGGAAGATTTTTAGTCTTAGTTTGGCATCGACATCAAGATACATATTTTCTAGATTCTTTCATCATTTCATCTACTGTTGCTTCATAGATTCCAAGGTTGTTCCAGTTTGTGAGTTTTCCAGTGTTATGTGGCATCGGGTCTGTTGTCACATTATTATGATTCTGCTTTGGTTTCTTGTAGATAGAAGTATCTTTCCTTGCTTTTTGGATTGCAGTTCTGGTGTTACTCCATAGTGTTCTTCTAGTGCTTCTTTGCAGCAGTCATCTCATTGTAGGGGGTTTTGTCCCATTGGGTTTTCCCTCTCTACCTCATTATTGCATTTTTACTTGGGTACCTGATCAGGCCTTGTTTCCGAGACCCATTCATGCTTTCTTGCATTCATCTTAGTTTTAGGTGCATGCCTTTTTAGTCTCCCTAAGTTGCACTTATGGGGGGTGTTAGTGTAATTAATATTTAATTACACTTGCATAACTTTACTTAGGTAATATTTTAAATCCTAGGTTAATTATTCTCATCCTTATCTTGTTGAGATATCTTGTTGCTCAAGATAAGATTAGGGTTATGCATACTTTGATTTTATAAAGCAAATCATCTCATGTAATTATGAATTCCTAAATAATATTATTTTTCATATCTTCTTTCAAAGCTCTTGCTTTTTTTGATTTTTTCTTATGTGGAAGGCTTTTTTGGTTTGCATTTCAGATCTTGGTTTCTAACATCAAGAGGATTCAAGATTTGGTTTTTTTGTTGATGAGTTTTAGTGTTACAATGTATTATGAGTCATTGTGAATCATACTTTTCAAATGAAGTTTGTTGTGAAGGTTCTAGATGGATTTGCAAGTGTTCATTAATTACTCTAGATCGTGTTCAAGTGAATTTTGTTGTCTGAAAAGATTGGACTGAGTTAAGGATGCATGTGCTTAATTGTTTTATGTTTTTTACATAGGTGTTGGCTAACCTTCTATTAAACACTACTTTTGAAGTTCATAGAAGCATTTTGAGGCATGTTGGGACTCATTTAGGTCCTCATTAAGAATGTATTTGGGTCGCTTTCATTCTCTTCCACTGCGAGAATTCTTTGGTGCCAACCTAAATTGAATTTGTAAATACAAATTGTATATGGCCAACCTTGGAAGGGTTTCAAGGTTGAAGAGGGTTTAAGTATGAGTTGAGATGTGTATGAGAGACATAGAGAGATGTGAGATATATGTGTGTTATGTGAGTTTAAGTAGATCAATGTGAAATTCAAGTGTTGAGTTCTTGAAAGTAGTGAGCTAAAGGTGTACTCTATATTTCAAGCATGTTTGCAAAAGTGTGAGCAATTTGTGGTGGAATATCTGTTGCATTGAGATAGTTTTCTCTCCATAAAAAAACTCTTTTATCTTCTTTATAATTCAGTGGCAATGACCTCGAGTAGTGAACTTGGGTAGTAATCCCTCATTGGATAGTGTATCCTATCTTGGTAGTGATCCTTTTTTCCAATGAGCCTTTATATTCAATTTTGGAATTCTTTATATTGTGAGCTAATTGTCACCATGGTTTTTCCCTCATTGGGTTTTCCATGTAAATTTTGTGTTTATGTGTATATGGTTGAACTCTAGCAAGACACCTTACACCTCAACCACAGACTGAACATGGTAGGTAACTTCTCATGATGATTCTATCATGATGCACTACTATATCTTGATGCAATGACCAACAAGTCTCAAGATTCTAAAAATAATGTCTCGTAATGACTTGGTGATTAGTGGGACCATCTGTAATAGCTTGAGATTGGGAGGGAAACTGCCACTCTCATCACCAGCTGGTCTTAGCGGACCAAGGATCTTGTGGATTTCCTTCAAACAATACTAGAAAAACCACTTTGAGGTACAACTTTCATTCTCTCTCCATTTATATAGTGCACTTAAATAAACATTGGATTAAACAAACACTGGAGGTCATCCCTAGGGTGATGAAATCCCTAGGCAGGCCACTACTACTAAAATAAAATGGTGAAGGCTTACTTGTACCAATATTTATCATCACTCAAGATCACACAAGGTGCAAGGGGAGAGGATACGTATACAACACACCTTTTATGAGACAAAAATAATGCAATTCTAAGGTATTTATCATCACCCAAGATTGCACAAATCGCAAGGGGAGATGATATGTACATTTTGACCTAAAAACATGAAAGCCAAGTTTTTTTTATGAGCACCAAAGTAAATATGAGCTAATCTAGAAAAATGAAAACACAATGCTTGCTTGATAGTTTTTTTGACATGGGATTCAAAACAAACGTGTTAGTAGTCTTGATTTTTAATCTTTGACCACTTGAAACTCGACATAACAAGTAAAGTTAGTAGTTTGCAAAAGATTTATCTTCACTTCCAACATAATGCTGCACAAACTAGTTAGATATATCATACCAGAAATAATAGACAACAATGGGTTAGGGTTAGGGTTAGCAAAATTTAAAACCCAAAATTAATTAACAAAAAATCATTATAAATAGACAAATATGATTCTACTATACCTCAAATGTGATAATCCTCTAGAATACACGTGCCACTATAAACAAACTGTAATGACGAAAAATGTATCCCTCTACATTTTCACACTTGTTTGGGCCCTCATTAAATTAAGCTTAATGTTGCCTTGATTTAGTGTTGTAATGTGTTTAACACATTCACATTAGTTCTTGAACCCTTATAAACTAGGTGGACCTAACAATGCCTTATTTAGGGTGTTGTAAAGTGTACCTTTACACTTTCACACTAATCTAGGGTTTTACTAATAAATTGGGCTTCTTTATGCCTTAATTTGCCTAATTTTGCATCTGCAAGCCTTAATTAATCCATCTTTCTGAGACTAATTCTGATATTTACCACCATCCAAACATAATTCATGTGTTTTTGGATTGTATGGCCTAGATTTAGTGATCTAGGACATACACCACCTTGGGTGTATGGGTACCACCTAAGTTTTGGGGCCCCAATCTAGATTTAATATAAATCTAAGCCCTTTCTTGAAAAATGTGTCCCAAGCTTAGCCTAATGGGACTCATATGTCACAACTAGCGTATGAGTCCCACTTACCTTAGAACTAAATTTAATTCAAATTCTTGGCAGGATTTTATTCTCCTAGATCTGATGTCGTCTTGTAGTGTTGTAATTTCAAGAAATTTGGTGTAAACAAGTATAAATACAAGGTTGTTTCACTCATTTTCCACCTACCAAGTAATCAAGTAACCGAAGAATTTCATGAGAGCATTCCTTATAGAAAAATTGAGTTCACAAGAGCATTCAAGAGCCTTCAAGAGCTGATTATCAAGCATTTTGGAGCATTATTCAAGTATCAAGCATCATGTCAAAGCCATCATGCATCATGTTTGTTTTTTAGCTAACATTTGTGATGTAGGGTTTTATGATTCAAGCAAGCATTCAAGTCAAGATCCATATCATTCAAGCAAGAGTCAAGATCCACATCCATTGGAGTCATTTCATATATGTTTGCAACACTTTATTCCTAGGGTTTGGTGAGTTGCAACATAGCATTTTTTTCATTCATCATTCCTCCTTTCTATTTCATTTTATTTCAAGGTTTGATTACCAAGATGGGGTTTGACCAAGGCAAACCCATTTCTACTAACAAAACAAAAATTTCCCCTCCCTTTAGTGTGTGATTTATAGATCTAGGTTGAAGATCCTCTAAAGAGAAATATTGGAGAAAAATCATCAGGGTTACAAAGTTTTCAAAGTTGTCATCTTGTTTACAAGACCATTAAAGGACACCTACAGGACAAAATTTAGTAGTTTAGATCTGGAAACCATATTAAGAAGAAAGAGCGGAGATTGAAGAGTAGATTCACACTTTTACCCTTCAAAAAATTTGAGCAAGACTGATACAGCACTTCTGGCATATGAGTCCCAGTATAGTGACTTTTCCAGATTTCAAGAGTTCTGGACTTATCATTGCCAGATTTTTGTTCCTACCTAGAAACCCTAATTTGGGGAAAAATCACCCAACTTGGCATATGAGTCCCAGTATAGTGACTTTTCCAGATTTCAAGAGTTCTGGACTTATCATTGCCAGATTTTTGTTCCTACCCAGAAACCCTAATTTGGGGCAAAATCACCCAACTTGGCATATGAGTCATAGTGTGCATTGAATTCAACATTTTTCAAGATTTTAGACCCTTTTTTAGGCTACTACATGTTTCTAGGTGCACCTCTCTAATTTCTCAAATTTGTATTCCTGTTTGCATTCATTTCTAGGTCATCTATTCAAGTCTTGCACAACATTAAGTTTTGCATGTTACTTGTCTTTCCAAGCCCTAGCTTGGTGATGAACCCCCTTCTAGTCTCTAAACATACCCTAGGACACCCTATTGCAAGATATATTTCTATCATCCTATCATTAGATTGAGATCTCTAGGGTTTCCTTGAATGAAACAAGAATGAAATAGGACCATATCCTTGTGCTCCATCTCCTAAAAGGTGGGGTGCCCTATTTTTATTGTTACACAAACATGACCCTGATTTGATGCAAATGCAAAGAAATGCTTAAAAAATGTGGCTTGATGTGCCAAATGTGACTTGATTCTTGCACAAAAAGAAAACCTAGATCATAAACCCTAAACCCATAGAAACAAACATGGTTACCTTCCCAAACACAGCCATCTTCAAATGCAAATTAGAGTGTGTTACTGTCAAACACGACCTTGTTAAGAAATTTTGACTATCCTTAGGTGTATACATGGCTTTTTTACCTATGAAAATAGAAAATCATCAAAAACTAGAGACCCAAAATGCACAAATGTGACCCTTTGTTCAATCACTACCTTGTTAGAAGAGCAAGTGTGGATAGATATCTAGCAGAGGCAATTGAATGTACATATGTGACCTCTGTTAGATGTAGATGCACTCAGAAAACCTTAAAAACACAAAAAATCACAAGAATTGTTAAATTCAGGGACATGGGTCGCACCAAACATGAAGAAAATGTAAGAGGGTTACGAAAAATTTCATAAATAGATCATAATCCATTATATTAGGGTAGAAATCCAAAGTCCCAAAACATAAAATGATAAAAAATCTAGTTACCAATGAGATTGAATGCACTACACAAGGAATTCAAACATTCAAATGACTAGTAAACTCAAATTAAATTAATAATTTAATACATACAAAACCTTATATCCCATTTAGAGGAGAATATTATTTATGGATGTTGGATTTCTCAAAGCTTAGCTTCCACATGCTTGCAAAAGCTCAAGATGACCTAGATGATAGATGAAAGATAAAATTAATTCTCAAATTCTCTCAAAACTCAAAGAAACATGTTCTCAATGCTCAAATTATAGATGATGAATATGGAGGAATGAGGGTGGTTTTATAGATTTTCATGATTTGGATCAAGGGTTTAGATTGAATCTCAATGCCTACAAAGAAGGGTTAAGATTGTACATCAACACCCACAAAGGAGAGTGAATAAAGGAAGATGAGATGATATTAGTTGCAACTCAAAATATCTCCTCATTTTTATGAAATTGGTTGAGATATTTGAAGATGAAGGGTGGACATTTGATCTCAAAATGGAGGGTTAGAAATGTTTGAGACAAGAGGAAGTCAATATATTTTTGAAAAAGGAATATTCCTTGGAAATATGCTTTGTTGAGGGAAATTAAGATAATTAAATAATTAGAAATTATTTAATTATGGAGGATGAGAATAACTCTTTTTGAAAAAGAATATTTCATTGAATGGGATGAAGATTGAAGATGGGATAATTAAATAATTAAAATTATTTAATTATAGTAGATTAGAAAAAGGTTAGATTAGCCTAATCAAATAATAAAATATTATTCAATTGGGATGATGAAGGGAATAATTAGTAATGAAATGATGAATTAATTAAATAATTCAAGATTATTCAATCAATATGGGAAATTAGGGTTAAATGATGAAAATGATGTTAATTGATGTTAAAAGGGAATTATTAATGCAAATGGTGATAAATGATGAAAATACATTGATGATGATGAAATGATGAATCATGATGGAAAAATGCAATGTTAAGATGTGTGATATACATTAGGTATTTTTACATGTCTAAAAATATAACAACATGCTTTAAATGCATGCCATTCAAAATATTGTTAAGTGTAAGATCTACAAAAATGTGCAGTGTTGATAGGTTCTTTTAAATGTGTATCATCTATTTCTTTAATTTTATATGTTCCAGACCCATAAACCTCATCAGTAAAATAGGGTCCAAACTAATTTGGGCTAAAATTTCCTAGTTCATTAGGAGGAGCATTGGCATTATGTTAATAAATTCATAAAACACCAAATCTCCTTTATTGAAAGAATGGTGAATAAATTGTCATTATACTTCCACTGCATGGTTTTGGAGTAAGCTTGAATATGCTCAAGAGTGTTTAGGTCTTATTCATCAAGAATTTCAAGTTGCTGCAATCTTTGTTCTTTATAAGTGTTATCATCAATAAGGCCACTAAGAGAGATTCTCAAAGAGGGAATTTCAAACTCCAAGTGCATTATTGCATCAGCTCCATAGAAAATATTATAGGGTATGTTTTCTATGGAGATACAAACACTTGTACAATAAGCTCATAATACATATGATAGTTGAGTATTCCAATCCTTGTTATGTTTACTAACTATTTTTTACAAAATTTTCTCAATTGTTTTATTTGTTCCTTTTTATTGACCATTTGATTGTAGATAATGTGGTGCAGAAAAATGATGTTGGATGTGAAATATTTCCAAAAAAAAATTAACTTCCTTGTTCTTAAATGGTGCTCCATTGTCCTAAGGGAATGTCAAATTGAGCGATAATATTCTAAAATAAAATGACAGATTACATCAGTAGTCATGGAACAAAGAGGGATTGCCTCTACCCACTTCATTGAAATAATTTTTAGTAGTTATGATGAATGCATACCTTGTAGATGAGGGAGGGGATATTTTTCCAATCAAATCCATACCCCAAATCGAAAATGGTCAAATAGCAACTTGGGCATGAAGTTAAGATGCAAGAGAATGGATCAAGTTTTTATGTTCTTGACACTTGTGACACTTCTTGACATGATCAAAATAATCTTGTTATATATTTTTCTAATAATAACCAATACGAATTAAATTTTGAACTAAATACCATCCTCCAAAATTCCCCTTGCATGCATTTGCATGACCTTCATCGAGGGCCACATAAATTTTAGATTTTCTTAGACATCTAAGAAGTCCATTGAATGATAGTCTATACATCACATTAGTGAGGATGATATAATAGGTAGCCAACTTTCATATGTTAGCCCTTGTTTTTTTATTGGTTGGTTAATGTAAAATTCCATCCTTTAAATAGTTAAATATTGGTGTGTACCACTCATTGGAAACTTCAATATTAGAAACTATCATTTATTTTTATCTTCATTTATTGATGGTTTTGTGAGTGTGAAGAATGAATGTGAAGATTGTAGGATCACCATAGAGAGAAATAAGGGAATCACCACTTGACATTGCATCTACATGTCGACTATCCTTTTGTGGAATATTATCAATAGTGTATGATGTAAAACACTCTAATATTGTTAATGTGAGATATTTATATTTAGATAGTTTATCATGTTTTTCATGATAAGACCCATTAATTTGTTTGATGATTAATTGAGCCTCCAAAGATGTGAATGTGTTGAAAACCTAAGGATAAGGTTGCACGTAATCCTACAATAAGAGCCTCATGTTTAGCAATGTTGTTTGTAAATAGGAAATTTAAGTGATAAGATAAGGGAATTGGATTTCCTAGGGGAGGAATTAGTATAACTCTAGCACTAGAGCCAGTTTGACACTCAGAGCCATCAAAGTATAATTCCCATGTTTCATTATCATCAAGTTTCAACACATTTTCATCAAAAAAAGAATCTTGATTTGGTAACATTAATGTTGAAGGGGCTTCGGCTAAATTGTCAATCAAAACTTGTACTTTGATTTCTTTTTGAGAAATGAATTTAAGGTCAAATTCAGTTAACAACATAACCCATTTAGTCAGATGTTTGGATAAATCCATTTTTGCAAATAGGTTTTTTAGAGGATCAAACTTTGTTGTAACTTGCACGTTAGTATTTAACAAATAATGTCTCAATTTATTGGTTGCAAATACAAGAACCAAACATTTCTTCTCTATATATGTATATTGAGTTTCATAATCAATTAATGTTAGACTAATGTAATACACAAGATACTCTTTTCCATTTTCATCTTTTTACACTAATAGGACTAGAAGAGAATGATTTGAAGTTGATATATAAAGGATAAAAGGTATCCCTTGAATTATTGATCGTAAGATAGGAGGATTGACCAAATATTATTTCAAATCTTCAAATGCTTTGTGACAATCCTCATTCCATTTAAATTCCAAATCTTTCTTAAGGAGCTGAGTGAAGGGAAGAATCCAATCCACCAAAGATGCCACAAATCGATGAATAGCTTGAATATTTCCTTGTAAGTTACATAATTGTGAAATGTTCTTGGGAGGTGGTATGTTTATTATTGCATCAATTTTCTTTGTTTCCACCTCAGTTCCTCTATGTGACACTATAAAACCCAACAACTTTCCACTATCCAAACCAAAGACACATTTCTTCATATCAATCTCATGTTGTACTGTTGAATTCTTTCAATGATTTTATGAAGTATTTTGAAATGGTCTTGATGTGTTATAGACTTATCCAAAATATCATCAACATAATCCTCCAAGATATTATGAATGAATTCATGAAATACTAACGTCATAGTTCTTTGATATGTGGCCCCAACATTTTTCAATCCAAAAGGAATCACAAGACAACAAAATATTCCCCAAGGTGTGGTAAAAGCTATTTTTTATTGATCTTGACAATTAATGAAAATTTGATTATATCCTAAAAAACTTATCCATGAATGATAGCAAAGCATGTCCCATAGTTGAATCAACTATCACGTCAATATTAGGAAGGGGAAATTTTTCCTTTAAAGATGATTATTAAGATCAAAAAATTGTTGGAAGTTGAAGCTTGCATCAAATGTTTGTCATTGATGCCAATAGGTTGGCATTGATGTCAACATAGTACTGAATATATGAGTTGTTTACCAAAATCTATTTCCTATCGAAGATGACCATTATAGGTGGTCTAGTGTGTTGCTTTTTACATCTGGTTCCTATTGTGAAAAAAAGATATGATTTAGATATTCGAAGATCTTGGCTGACTCAATGTGCGCAATATTTTATATGGATATAAGGTCGACCTAATTGACAAGAAAGATATACATAAACATATATATAGACTCTTCGTGAAAGAAAATTAAGACAAGGAAAAGATACAGGAAAAGAGCATGATGATAAGAAAGAGAAAGAGAGAGTACAACATAGCAAAGTAAGTGAAGTAGGTGAAGCCAATAAAGTGTATGATCAGATCAAAATTATTGAGTGATTACTAAAATGTAGTATTATCTATATAGAGCTTCATCTGGAATTGAACTCTACACAAGGTGTAATCTATTAGCTCACACTTTTGGCTATAAACCTTAACTTTTGTATTCTGGTAGTTAGCCATCTTTTGTTTCTTTGTGGGAGTGAGCCCTTTGGGTTGTAGCCCTGTTGGAAGGTGAGTCATTATTGTAGGTAGTGATCCATATCCCAAGTACTGAACCTTATCTTAGATAGTGAGCCTTATCTTAGGAAGTGAGCCTTATCTCAAGCAGTGAGCCTTTTTGTAAATAGTTTTGATATTCTCTATAGTGTGAGTTAATCCTCATGGTGGTTTTTCCCTCATTGGGTTTTCCACATAAATCTAGTGTTATTGTGTTTATGCATTGAATTTGGGTTTTTGCATTGGAATTTGATGAGTAATCATTTAATCATTTTATGTATTAGTTATGGTAGTTGAATTGAAGGTTATAATCTATGACAACTGATTCACTCCCCCTCTTAGTTGTCTTATCGAACAATTGGTATTAGAGCTTGGTCCTTTGGAATAAGTTTAATAGCTTGAAGGAGATATTGGGAGGTTGAACTAAATGATGAAGGGATCTGAATTAGATGAAAAATTTAGAACAGAGACATCAGAATCTTGAAATGAAGATATGAAAGAAAATGTTAAGCAAGCAGGGGAATGCATTTGGAAACTAATAAATTAGATCTAGAAGTTCAAGTTGAAACATAAAGAACTTTACCATGAACCAAAGGAAGAAAAGGAAACTGTTAAAAATCTAAGGATGAAACTTGAAGAAAGAAAAAGAGTTGAAGAGAACCTGAAATTGGAAATTGAACAAAGCAAGGTAGAGGAAGGGTTCCTAAAAGAAATTATGAATCGAAAGAAAAAAAAATGTGATAAGCTTGAACAAGAAGTAGTAAGCCTTAAATATGATTTGGAAAAAGTGAAAGCTTGTGAAGAAAGGTTCAAGACAAGCTCTACAATTCTTGATGAATTGATTTCATCTTAAAAAATTGCAAAGAATAAAGGTGGTTTATGACTTGAAGAAGGACAAAATTCAAAGACTAATCTAGTTTTCAACAAAGTGGACAATCAAAGTAAATCTCAAGGAAGTAATTATGAAGGAAAGAATTGAAGAATCAATATTGGAAGAATACCCATTTGACAACCTAATGCTCAAAGGTATCCATCCTTTAATGGATTTTGTTTCTCATGCAATAAATTTGGACATAAAGCAACCGAATGTAGAAGTAGAATGAAACAAAATAGAATGAGTCAGAATGTTGGATTCTTTGCTGGAAAATGTTATAGTTGCAACAAGTCTGGACATAGAGCTACTGTATGTAGAAACCATATGATGATAAAAATATTTGATACAAAAAGAATAATTCAATATTTTCAAGGCTACTATTACATATGCAATATCTTTGAACACATGGCTAATCAGTGCATGATAAAAGAAAAAAAATTGATTTGATCTTGGATATGTTATGTGCTACACTTGCAACAAACTAGGACATATATCAAAAATTTGCAAAATAAATGTTGGGAAGAAACCAAATCTAGAACAAAATAACAAGCATATGAACAAGGAAGATCCAGAATAAGTAAGGAAAGAAATGGAAAAAATTGGAGAAAGAAGGAAGAAACTAAGAACAAGGATGAATCAAATGATCCTGTATCTACATTTGGTGCAGATACCTCTTCTAAGGACTAAACCCAGTAATGGTTTCAAGGGGAAAATTCATAGAAAAATCTAGAAAACCCATGATATATGAGGTGTGATGTGAAGACACATGGATATGTGATGGGAATATCTATTTTGAAAGCATTGATAAAAAAATCGACATAAAAGATGCAAACTAGAAAATTTGTGGAGCCCCTTTTGGCTCACAATGTTTCTAAAAAAAAATACAAAATTGATCTAATAGATTTGGTAGAAGAAGGTACTAAAAAAATGAAGTACAGATGATGATGTCACAAGTAACAAATTATCTTTTTTGATGAAACCATAAATAGTGACAAGTTAAATAAGAAAGATTGAGTAGTCATTTTCATCTTGAAGTGAACGAGCTAAGGAATAAAGAGCAGCTGAGAAATAAAGAGTTGAGGTTATTGGAAAGTGAAAGTACAAAGAACAAGGATGAAATAATGGAGTCGAAGGAAATGGTGATATTTAATCCGTTGAACAACAAATTGCAAAAATTGAGTAAGTTACAGATTGATGAATTTGATCACGAAAAGATTCAAAATTTTGAGACTTCTCTTTTAGTTGAGCAAATGCAAATGATCAAGAATTTAGGGCACAAAGGTTTAGGAATTTTGACTGAATTTCCATACTTTTTGAATGTGGACATTGTTTAGTTTATCTTAAGAAGAATTCAAGGTGATCAGATGATCTTCGACAAACCCTATGAGATCACAAAGCAATCGATTGCAACAATAACAAGATTATGCAATAATGGACCCATTCTAGTCAAGAAGTTAGTAAAGAACAAGGAGGTAAAATCCCTAATTGGAGTAACAAGAGATCAAAGGGAACTTCTAATTCATACTATAATCGACTCAGTGATAAGGTACGCGACATATGGAATTTCATATAATATTTATTTCAGAAAAAGGGATGGCTCTACTTTAGCAATTTTCATTTATGTTGTGCATCAAATGGTTGAGAAGAAAGAGGATTTTGATTTGTGTGAGTTACTGAAGAATCAATTAATGGAGAATATAAATATGACAAAGAATGAAAATTTCCCTTTTCGTTTTGGATCTTTGGTTATATGTTTGATGATGTATTTTCTGAAATTGTTACCATTGAAAGAAAATGTTGTGTGGAAGTCAGTTATACTAGTTGGGAAGCAGGTCTATCGATATCTAGAATTTCTACTAGTAAAAGAAAAGGTTTTTAAAGAATACTTTGAAAATAAAATAAATACATGAATTTATAGCATGATTTCCATTCCGATTGGGATGTCTAGAGTAGGATCCTCCTTTGAAAAGAGGAAAGCAAGAATTATCTCAAATTCCCCTCTAAAAATAAAGAAGTTGAGGTTAGAGGAAAATGAAGAAGAAAAAGAAGAAAAGATTACAAAAGCAATTTATTTGGCATCAACTGATGATGAAGAATACTTTACAAAGGAAAAGGTGTTGAAGATTCTTGAGCAATTTGGTGGACTGGAGAAGATTGGAGATGAATGGTTGTTACGAACATCATATGAACATGATGAGATTACAGATGTCATGGATACTTACATAATTCATAATAATATTGACCCAAGTAATGTGACAAGTACTTTACTAGAAGTATTGATTGAGAAAATTGAAGAAACACTAATGGCATAGTCACCTAGTGAAATAGCAAAATAAAAATAAAAAATCAATTAGCCATGGAAGAAAGATGCTAAAATGCATAGAAGAAATTGATTGATAGTATAAATCAATTGAAAACCTACATCAAGAGTGTAAAAAACATGTACAGGTATTTTCTATGGTGGCCTACTTCTATTGGAAACTACAGAGAAAAATCAATGCTATTGAGCTCGAACTAAATTACATTGGAAAAATATATGATATCCTTAATGACAAGAGGTGCAAAATAAAAGGATCAATTCCTTACAATATAAACTTGCCGTCATTATGGTACAAAGGGATGGTACTGTGAAGACCTTTTGGAAAGTTAAATAATTAATTGAACTGAGATTGGAATAACTTTCCGGTCTCTTGGTAGAAGCTGAGAATAATACACAAAATATTGCTATTTTGGATACTCTTCTAGAAATAATTGATTCAATAGAAAAGAACAACAATATTTGTTTAAACATCAAGGTGACAGTGGTTTCCTAGAAGACATATCTTCTGGAAGTAAAAGAAAAATAAAAGGAGATATTTTAAGGGAGAAGGATTAAGGTAAAGAAGCATTTTTGATATCCTTTTTGAAGACTTTTTTTTCTGAAGTAAGAGGGAGATAGATCTTTTTTTTTTTTCATTGATGTCAAAAGGGGAGAGGAAGCATGTGAAAAAAATGAAAATAATTTCATCTCATCAAAATAATTACAAAGGTTGTTGTTGTTGGCTTTTCACATCTTGTGTTTCCATCAATGACAAAGGGGGAGTTTGTTGGAAGTTGAAGCTTGCATCAAATTGTTGTCATTGATGTCATTAGGTTTCTATTGATGTCAACATAGTATTGAATGTATGAGTTGTTTACCATAATATATTTCCTATCAAAGATGACCATTATAGGTGGTCCAATGTGTTGGTTTCTAGGTCTGGTTCCTATCGTGAAGAAAGCTATGATTCAAATATTCAAAGATCTTGGCTAACTCAGTGTGTGCAATACTTTATGTGGATATAAGGCCGACCTATTTGAAAAGCAAGATATACATATATATATAGACTCCTCAGGAATGAAAAGTAAGAAAAGGAAAAGAGCATGATGATAAGAAAGATAAAGAGAGAGTACAACAACTCAAAGTAAGCAAAGTAGGTGAAGACAATAAAGTGTATGATTAGATCAGAATTAATTAGTGATTAACTAAATGTAGTACTATCTATATAGAGCTTCATCTGGAACTGAACTCTACACAAGTAAGGTGTAATCTATTAGTTCACACTTTTAGCTGTAAGCCTTAACTCTTGTATTCTGGCAATTATCCATTTTTTTTTCTCTGTGATAGTGAGCCCTCTGGGTTGTAGCCCTGTTGGACAGTGAGTCCTTATTATAGGCATTGAGCCTTATATTAGGTAGTGAGCCTTATCTGAGGAAATTAGCCTTATCTTAGGAAGTGAGCCTTTATAAAATCAATTTTGATATTCTCTATAATGTGAGTTAATCCTCATCGTGTTTTTTCCCTCATTGGGTTCTCCACATAAATTTGGTGTTATTGTGTTTGTGCATTGGATTTGGGTTTCTACATTGCCATTTGATTAGTAATAATTTAAGCAGTTTATGTATTAGTTCCGGTAATTGAATTTAAGGTTATAATTTGTGACAGATGATTCACCCCCCCTCTTAGTTGTCCTATCCAACAAAAAATTCATACACATCCTAATATGGCTATCAAGTTTTGCAACTACCACAATATTAGAAATTCAAGCTGAATAATCGATAGGGTAGATGAAACTAGCTTGTAAGATTTTTTCAATTTCATCCTTAACCAATAGAGCTATCTTAGGATTCATCTTGCGTATATTTTTGTGTCACTAGTTTAGCATATTATTCAAGAAGAATGTTATATGTGACTATCTTAGGGTCAATACCCAGAATGTCCAAATAATCCAAGAAAATATTTTAGGAAAGTCATGTAATTAAGCTACATAACCTTATTGTTCATCTTCATCTAGACATTTTCCAATTTGTATCACTTTTTTTGCATTATCCTTATCCATCAAAACTTCTATGGTATCTCCCACAATTAATGAATTATGGTTTGACTCATCATGAAATGCTTTACTTCAATCTTTTTCATCATCACATAGCTTCTTTTCTTTCTCACAACATGCCTTGGTATTTAAACAATAGGAAATCCATTGATTATAATGTGTAGATGAAGTATCATTCATACCCAAAAATTCTCCTAAGGACTCATCATCTTGAAACATATCCAATGACATATTCTCACTAGGATGCACTAGTTTTAGTGTTTATTTAGGAGGATCTTGCATGATAACATTGATATTAAGTGAAGGCCTTCTTGATTCCTTAGTTTCTTTTGAAGGATGATAATCAAGACCTCTTGTTGTCTCTTGTGTATTAAGCGAGCTATAGTGACCCAAATTCCTTGTTCTTTCACTCCATATCATTTTCCATTATAGGGTCTGTGCAAGATCATGGGGTTTCCAAAAGTGGCGATGTGAAAAAAGGCATTTTTAACTTGCCCAAAAATGTGAAAATCTTCTTTGACATTTTCTAGGCTCGGGTAGAAAGTGCATGGTGGAGTAGAAAACGCCAAAGCTAAATAGATATCTGTTCATAATGGATATTTTTTCTAAAATGGATATTCATTTAGTTTAAGTTATTTTCTTTATTTGGTTGGGTCCAACATGAGGGTTTTCATATTATAACAAAAATTGTTTATAATAGAATATGATATTATATTATAATATAATATAATATTTTGTATTGTAATATAATATATTATTATATTATATTATAATACAATATATCATATTATATTTTAATATAATAATATATATGTTATATGTTGTAATATAATATATATTACCATATAAATTTATGCTCATACCATATAAGTTGGGTCCCCGTATTTGATAGAAAAAAATAACTAAACTAAATGGATATCTATTTCAAAATAGATATCTGTTTTCTGTGTATTAAAATCACAAAAAGGAAAACCCAAGAGTCATTTTCACTGTGCAAAATGTGTGCACGTATTTTTAGTTGAGAGACTCGAATATCCATTTCCCTTGCATTTTTTTACTCAAATGACTCAAAATTCATAGGTATGTATAGAATTTAATGTTTTTTTTCAATTTTATTTTAGTTGTGCATTATTTTTTAAGAATTTTAGTCAAAAATAAGTTTTTTTGTTTTACATTAAAATGATTGTTAATTTTAAAATTCTCTTCATCAAACATGCTTAACAATGGATGATCCTGATGTAGGAGCATCCAGGGCATAAGAGCAATCTTGCATCAACCAAAATATTTACGTTGTTTATTTTCAATAAGGAATGAATCAACTTGAGTTTGCTGAGTATGGAGGTCTGCAAGTGTTTTATCTTTAGGAGTAAGCGGCATGAAGGAAGAACATGCTCTAACATCTAGCCTTCAGTCAACAAACTCATCAGAGTGACATGAGAATTTCAAAGAAACCCTATTTCAGGTCCCATCAACATAGCGATAGCAAAGGCGATAGTGGTGGATGGTTGTGAAGGCTTCACATCGAAGGGAGATACTTATTTTGGTAGGATTTAGTGGCTAGTCCCTTTGACATCCCAATAATCATTTTATTGAAGAGATAGACACATATTGATGAAACATGATAGTGAGTCTCTTCGATGTTTCAATAGAACTTCATCAATGAGACTTCACCATAATTTCAGGAGTCACTTAGGATTCCCTCTTATGGAGCGATAGGAAGATGGAAAAGGACAATAAAATAGGGTAATGAAACGTGTTCCATTATGATATGTTGATTTCACATCTTTGTTGTGAATCAACGTGATTTTTTGTTAGTGATTGGTGTCAATCTAATGATAAAGCATAGATTTGAAGGTGGTATTCATGGAAGGTTTAGGGCACGATGTTCATTGGATGATCATAGCAGTACTAAGATAACATGGGGGGAAAGAATGCCTATAAAATAAGCCAATCAAAAGGAGGAGTATAGAGAAGGTAGCAGAATAGCATGTAGGTTAGGAGATATTGAAGCAAAGTTTGAAAACCTTGATTTGCATATTTGACCAATGTTTTTGTAATAAAATCCTATGCAATGCTATAATTTTATTTTCGATTCCAATAATAATAAAACATATTTGTTTTATTCTTGCATACTAGTGGTTATATATGTGTGTTGTAGTGAGGTTGAGATGGTAAGGGGAGTACCCTTCATCAAGTGGTATGAGATCTAGGTTTTCTTGAGTCTATAAGCAAAGTGTCGAAGGGAGATAGTTTGTAGTAGGACCTATGAGCGTGGGTTGAGATCAAAATGCCTCCTAGAAATTTCTAGTGTGATAGAGGTAGAGGAAGAGGTGATGGAGGAAGAGATCCTCCTAGAGATGAAATTAGAGCCCTTAGAAGCTAGTTGGATACCTTGCAGGAAGAGGTTCACAAAAGAAAAGTGCATTGAGAAAGTGATGACAGTGAAGATGAAATTGAAGAGGAAGACGAAGAGGAAGGATAGTATCAAATGGATCCTAGAGAAATTAGATTTTTGAGAGTGATATCAACATTGGGAAGAGACCCAAAATGGAGGTTTCAACTTTTAATGGAAGTACAAATCCTGAAGAGTTGATTGATTGGATCAATGATATGGAGGAATTTTTTGAGTTCAAGGAGATTGAAGACCCTCACCGAGTGAGGTTTGCAAAGACAAAGTTAAAAGGTCATGCAAGCATATGGTGGAAAGAGATCTAGCTTGAAAGAGGAAGACAAGGGAAAGAGAAAATTTCCAAATGGGATAAATGGTGGCCAAGATGAAATGGAAATTTATTCCTGTAGATTATGAGTTGGAGTTGCTCAAGAAGATGCAAAGTTTCAAACAAGGAATGATGATGGTGAAAGAATGCATGGAAGAATCTCACATGGTATTGATTTAGATAGGAAATTCTAAAGTGAATAAGGAGAAAGTAGCTCATTATATTAATGGGCTAAGACCTAGCATACAAGAAGAATTAGCATTGGTGAGAATGAACACCATGGGGGATGCTCATCGATTTTAATTAAAAGTTGAAGAACAACTAAATCAAATATTTGAAGACAAGCAAAGAGGTGGAGGTCATGGTGGAAGAGTTGGCAGACGGTCATATGGAGGCCAAAGTGAGGATCAAAATAAGGGAAAAGGATCCAATATCAACCAACACCAGAAAGGAGATAACTCATATCACCCTCATGATCAGAATAATGGAGATCAAAGAGGTAGAGGAAGATCTAGATGAAGACCGAGAATAGGAGGCTTTTGTGGAACCTATTATCAATGCAGAGAAGGACATAGATCCTTTGAGTGTCCTCAACATTAGGGAAGGAAAAATAGAATACCAAAAGGTAATGCTCAATTTTCCCATGTAGATGAAGATGCTCGGTCTTCACATTTTGAAGATGTTGAAAGGGGCGAGTCCCTTGTTGTCAGAAGAGCCTCGTTGAGTGAGGAGAAGGAACTAGACCAAAGAAAGAAGTTGTTTCTGACCTGATGTAAGTGTGGAGGTAAAGTTTGTAATATTATCATTGATGGAGCTAGTACAAAAAATCTGGTGTTAGTGGAAATGGTCACTAATTTATAGTTGCAAAGGAGAAGGCATCCAAATCCATATCAAATTGCATGCTTTCAGAAGGATCAGAGGTATTTGGTCAATGAGTAATGTCTGATAAAGTTTAAGATTGGTAACTATAAGGATGATGTTTTGTGTGATATCATACCTATCGATGTTTGTTGCATGTTGTTAGGTAGACCATGGTAGTTTGATTGATGAGTGATGCATGATGGACATGCTAACACTTATTCATTGAAAAAGGATGGTGTTCAACATAAGTTAAAACCCCATAAGGAGGAAAAAGAAAAGGTATGCAATAATGTAAGAATTTACTTGGTTAATGGAAGAAAGTTCCAAGAAGGTATGATACATGATCGTATGTTTTTTTCCTTAATCCCTAGAGCTGAAAAAGAAGACATTAGTGAGGATCCTGGAGAGGTTTAAGATTTGTTGAATGAGTTTTAGGGTATTATTTCTGATAATGTACTTGAAGGTTTACCTCTAGTAAGGAAGATTTACCATCAAATGGACTTGATTCCTAGAGCTAGTTTTCAAAATAAGGTAGCCCATCGAATGACTCTAGTAGAAAATGAAGAGTTGAACAGACAAGTACAAGAGTTGTTGTGGAAAGGATTGATCAAGGATAGTTTGAGTCCATGTGCAGTAATTGCATTATTATCACCTAAGAAGGATGGGGAATGGAAAATGTGTATAGACTCTAGAGCCATCAACACAATCACTATCAAGTATAGGTTTCTCTTGCCAAGGATGGATGATATCATTGATTGTTTGACTGGATCTGAGTACTTCGCAAAGATAGATCTAAAGAGTGGTTACCACTAGATCTGAATTAGAGGAGATGAGTGGAAGATATCCTTCAAAACCAAAGAAGGTGTGTACAAGTGGTAGTCATTCCTTTTTGGCTAACCAATGGATTGAGTACATTCATGCGGCTCATGAACGAGGTATTGAAATAATTTCTTAGTAAATTTGTTATTGTTTATTTGGATGAAATTTTAATTTTCAAAAATACATTGGAGGAGCACTTGATGCATATTAGAAATTTTTTTGAGAAGCTGAGAGAGGAGAAGTTGTTAATCAATTTGAAGAAGTGTAGTTTTGTGAAGAGAGAATTGGTGTACATGGAATTTGTTATCCTAGCAAAGGGACTTAAGATAGATCCAAAGAAGGTGAAAGCTGTGAATGGCCTACACCAAGGAGTGCTACAGAGGTGAGATCTTTTCATGGCTTAGCAAGTTTATATAGAAATTTTATCAAAGGATTTAGTATTACTTGTGCACCTCTAACTGAAATAGTGAGAGGGGATAGAAAAGAGTTTAAGTGGACTACAAGATCAACAGAGATTTTTGAGATGTTGAAGAAGAAAGTTACAGAGCAACTTGTTTTGGCACTTCTAGATTTCAACAAAGTATTTCAGGTAGATTATGATGCCACTAGTAGTGCCATTAGAGTTGTTTTGAGTCAAGAAGGTAAACATGTTGCTTATTTTAGTGAAAATTTGGATGATGCAAAGAAGAAATATTTTGTTTATGATCAGAAATTGTGTGCTATAGTTCAAGCTTTGAAGAAATGGAGACACTATTTGTTGTGAAAATAATTTTTTTTATTTACCAATCATCATATCTCACAATATTTAAATAGTGAAGGGAATTTGAATCAAAAGGAATTTGAAATGGGTTGGATTTCTGCAAAGTTATACATTTTTTTTTAAGCATAGGAGTGGAAGATCTAATAGAGTTGTAGATGCCTTAAGTAGGAGGAAAAATTTGGTAGTAGCAATGTAGATTGAATTGGTTGGGTTCAATGAACTCAAGAGTTTGTATCCTGAGGATCCTAATTTTGCAGAGGCTTGGAAAGATTGTATGGATCCTATCACTCAAGATAGGACACTATGGTTGAATTTTACAATCGAGGATGGTATGTTGTTTCGAAGGAATTAGTTTTGGATTCCAAGTTGTTCCATGAGAGAGAACTTGATCAAGGAGAAACACAGTGAAGGATTTGTTGAACACTTTGGTTGGGATAAGATTGTTTCTATTGTTGGTGAACATTACTATTGGTCGTAGTTACAATAGGATGTGAAGAAGCTTGTGCAAGGTTGCAGAGCATGTCAGATGGAATAAGGAGCAAGTTAGAATACTGGACTATATCAGAAATTACCTATACCTGAGAGGCCATGGGAGGACATTAGCATGGATTTTTTTCTTGGATTACCAAGGACACAAAGAGGGCATGATTCTATATTTGTGTTGGTGGATAGATTTTAAAAAATGGAACACTTCATTTTGTGTCATAAGACTAGTGATGTTCATGCTGCATAATTATTTTTTAAAGAGGTAGTGAGACTACATGGTCTACCCAAGAGCATAATTTCATATCGAGATACCAAGTTTGTTGGTTGTTTCTAGAGGATGTTGTGGAAAAAGGTGAATATTGATTTGAAGTTTAGTTCTACACATCATCCATAGATAGATGGAAAAATGAAGGTGGTGAATAGGAGTTTGGGTAACTTGCTAAGATGCTTAGTAGGGATTAAACCCAAGTTATGTGATCTAATTTTACCATAGGAAAAATTTGCTTACAACAATTCTATCAATAGGAGCATTGGTAAATAACCATTCCATAGTGTGTATGGGAGTAGTCCTAGAACTTCTTCTGAATTGAGGAAGATGGATAAGGGAGAGAAGAGTAGTGCTGAGGTTGAATATTTTGTGAAACACCTGAAAAATTTGCATGAAGAGGTGAATAAACATATCAATAAGATGAATTCATAATATAACACTAAAGAAGATCAAAAAGGAAGGTATAAGGAGTTCCAGGTAGGTGATGAAGTCAAGGTTCATTTTTGGAAGGAGAGGTTTCCAATTGGCACATAAAACAAGTTAAAGATGAAGAAGTTTGGGCCATGCAAGATATTGAAGAAGCATGATTCAGGAAATGCTTATGAGGTAGAGTTTCCAAGTGGGATTCATGTTTCACCTGTGTTTAACATTTACTAATTTGAAGGAATATCATGAAGGGGGTAAGGAGAATGAGTTGAAAAAGGAATAGTGGAGCATTCCAACACCTACTATAGAAAAGGAAGAGGTAGAAGAAGTTTTGGATAGTCATGTGGGTAGAAACACAAAAAACATGCAATATATAGAGTACTTGGTGAAATGGAGAGGAAGACTTGTTGTAGATTCATCGTGGATATTTTATTATAAGGTTAAGCATATTGGTTTCCCTCTAGCTCTTGAGAAGTGACAGGGTCGCTTTTCAAATTATTTGATGTAGGAGCATCTAGGGCGTAAGAGAAATCTTGCATCAACCAAAAGATCTGTGTTATTTATTTTCAATAAGGGCTGAATCAACTTGAATTTGCTGAGTATGGAGGTCTACAGGAGTTTTGGATTTAGGAGTAAACAACATGAAGGAAGAATGAGCTCCAAAATCTAGCATTTAGTCAATAGACACATCAGAGTGACATGGGGATTTCAAACAAACCCTATTTCATGTCCCATCAACATAGCGATAGAAAATGTGACAACGGTGGATGGTTGTGAAGGCTTCACATTGAAGGGAGATACTTATTTCAGTAGGACATTGTGGCTAGTTCCTTCAACATCTTGATAAGCATTTCATTGAAGAGATGGACACATATCGACAAAACATAATAGTGAGTCTCTTCAAAATTTTGATTAGACTTCATAAGTGAGACTTCACCATTTTGGAAGGAGTCACATGGGAGCCCCTCTGATGGAGAAATAGGTAGATGGAAAAGGAAAATTAAATAAGGTGATGACACATGCTTCATTGTGATCTGTTGATTTCACATCTTTGTTATGAATCAATGTGTTTTTTGGTTATCGATTGGCATTGATCTAACGATGAAGCACAAATTTAAAGGCAGTTTTCATGGTGGGTTTAGGGCACGATGTTCATTGGAAGACCATGTCAGTACTAAGACAATATGGGGGGAAATAATTCCTATAAGATAAGCTAACCAAAAGGAGTATATAGAAGGTGGCGAAATAGCATGTGGGTTAGGAGATAGTGAAGCAGAGTTTGAAAGCCTTGGTCTGCATATTTAACCGATGTTTCTAAATCAAATCCCATGTAATGTTGTAATTTCCTTTTCCATTCTAGTAATAATACAACATCTTTGTTTTCTTCTTTCATATTGGTGGTGCTATGTGTGTGTTGTTGTGAGGTTGAGACGGTAAGAGGAGTACCCTTCATCAGATCTCAACCTTGGTCAAGATGAAAACCTTGCAAATCCTTCTGTACCACCAATTTATCCATTACAAAATGTGTCCATAATCCATTAATATATCCATAGGAATTTAAATCAATTGAGAAACATATTTCAAATTTATGAGACTCTCCTTAAGCTCTTAGATATGAAAAACACTTTAGAAACAATCATTTTGAATGTTGAAACTCTGATAAATGAGCATAATAGGTTTGAAGAGTAGTGAGAGTTCCAAAATAAATATTATTCCAATGGTTTATCATATGATGAAGTGAGGGGACTTGATATTGACAATTCCCAATTAGCCTATCTATTCATCAATCCCAAAATAGGATAGCTTGTAGATGTGTGGAAGCCTAAATTTTCAATTAAATGGTGCACACATAGAGGCATATTAGATAATTTCTAGAAATGTTGGTGGATAGTTTTTGATAAACCACCCGACAAGAATCTTGATGTCCCACATTATTTTCTAAGAAAATTATATGGCAAGATTTTCCTAGGGAGTCATGTCAATTACTTTGATATGTGAGATTTCTAGGGTGTGGGTAGAGGGATTCCACATGATAGAACCAAAGCACATTGAGTCACCCCACTTCTTCTTGCTTCGCCTATTGCTTCCTTGACTCCAATAACTTACCTTGAGATTGTTTTAATTGTAGGGAGTCAGAGCATTTTGGCCATACATGCATTGAGTGATCATTTGATCAGCGAGAGCTCACATGTTGCACAACTGCATGACAGTGCATCCCATCATGTTGGTGATGCACCTGCTACATCCCATCATGATGGTGATGCACTTGTTGCATCAGTTACAACTAGTACACCCTCTTCAACACATATTTTTGTGTCACAATATATGTTTGGGTCCTCTTAAACAGTCCAGTGAAGCTCCAATAGACACAACTGAGTATGAGGTCCATGATATGTCAGATGTAGGAGTTGATAGAGCATGGAGCGGAGCATTTCCAAGAGAGACATCAAGTGGAAGAAATGATGTGGAAGCGCTGGTAAGACTTAAAGTAATTTCATAGTGTGTTTTATCTAAATTCTTTCATATTTTATAAAAGATATTAGTACTAATATATGTTTATGTGCTAAAATATTTAATAGTTCTTGATAGAGAACCAATTTTCACAAGTGTAGGAGGCTACACAATCAACCATTTTATTTGGTCTAGAGACTCAGTATACTGTATCATTTAAATTGTTATTTAGATGTTAATTTTTGAAATCTATTATGTTTAAATTATACATGTACATAGATTGATAGTCTAATGTAATATTCTCTTTTTATGTAGCAACCTGGTAATTTTATAGCCATGTTGACTGAGCCTGACCCATTGGAAGAAGTTGCACAATAGGTATGCATTTTTTTTCTATTCTCGACATTATGATTATATGTGCATGTGCATTTAAACTATGTTACATTCTTGTCATTTTTTATATAGGAAACTATGTTAGCTGCTTCATCCATCATGAGCCCATTTAGTGTACAAAAATCATAGTAGGTATGTGTTTATTTAATATTGTATATATTTGTTTAGATAGGAGTAGATATATTTTTAGTAAATATGATTATTTTTCAACAATTATATGTTAATTTGTATCATTTTTATTTTACCTACTATAGTTCTCTACCCAATTCAACAATGTGATGAATGTGGGACCTTTTTGTTATACGATGACTCTCGATCATCTTAAGGGACAATCATATGCATAACGTCTTGTAGAAAAGAGAGAAAGACTTGAGGTAAACAAGAATTGCATTTTTTATATAATATAGCTCAATATAGTGATTTTGATGTTAAATTGATAATTTCTAAATTATAGTATATAAGTTTCTATTTACTAGTCTATCTTGTTAACCATTCACATAATTAATCTAATTTGTGGTTTGAATTGTTATTGTGTAGGAAACTTCAAAGCCACTAAGCTCTTTGAGGAGGCTCAATTTTGATGATACAACACAAGATTAGGATTTGATAGAGATTTATACATTTAGGGTTTGATAGATCTTGAGATGGCATGTATGCCACAATTTGTAAAAATTATTTTGAGTAGGCATATATGCCAAATTTGTATATGCACAAACACAATTATTCTGTATTTTGATATATAAGAATTCATATTCAATCTAATTTGTTCCTTGTGTGCATGTATTTCTACTTTGAAACGTCAAAATAGAATGTATAATTATTTTAGAATGGTTTAAAGTTATGATCAATAACATGTTATAGATTAACGAAATTGCATTGTAATAGAACTTATGAATTACAATTGGTAATCCATTTGTGTTAAAGTTCATTCATATTAAGGTTCACATACATTACATTCCATGAGATCACATTTCTTCGAGGAGTTTTTCCAAACAATTCACCGCCTTTTCTATTGTACCACATTTTTCATACATGTTTTCCAAAGAATTTTATCAAACAATTTGTAACTCCCTTTTTGCTATGGCTAAAAGCTTAAATCAAGGTCTTTCAAAAAAGCTAGTAGACATTAACAACATAATATGAATAACTTGAGCTAAGACTACCAATGTGACTACAGGAAAAGTTTCATAGGGGTACTAACAAAGAGGAAGAGTAATAGAGTTTTCAAATATTTGATTACCTCCATATGTTGCATGTTGAACACTCAATTTGAGAATACACATGATTTTAAGATCTCTTGAATTAATTTACATTTGACATTATTTTGTTTTTAAAACTCCTATAATGAAGTGGGAAGCTAATTTTTTTTAAAAGAATCTAAAATTAATGAAGCACTATATTTGTTGAGAAGAACTATTTGAAAAAATTCCTTAAAGAATAGCGGTCTCATAGAAAAGGAAATAAATATGAAAAGAGAAACTTATGACAGTCTTATGGCATTGATTATTTTGATTGATTAAAAAATTCAAACAAATCCCATACAACTTAATGAAATATATGTTATTACAGTGTTTATTCAAAAGCAATATAGTCATCTTGATACAAATAAATGTCACTCAGTGGTTCTAAACACTCTACAAACCATGAGTGATGCAACCATTACAACTCAATTCAACATTCATGCCATTTAAACCTTCAAGCTTAATAAAATTTCACTCTAGATCCTTCATGTAAAAGGTATAAAATCATCATGAATAAGAATTACTATCTTTCAACTATGATACATGTTATGCCTTGCATAACCACCCCATTCTCTTTTTGGTCAAAATAGGCCCCCCTTGTTTCTTTTTCCTTTGGTGTTTTTTTTTCATTTGGGCATTTTCTTTTTCCTTCCAAGCTTATTTTCCTTGTTTTTTGTGTTTGGGTTTCAGATTGGAACCATCACCTTGCATCTTCAAAAGTGTGAGTTCTTGGTTCCATCTTGATTCTGATCCCTATGTTTCTTCCTTGATTGTTTTTCATTTTCAGATTTGAGTTTCAGTTAGGAAGTTGAACTTTGCACTTTATGAAGGTTCACTTTCCCCATCCCATCTTGATTCTGATCTCTGCTTGTTTTCCACCTTTTTTTTGTCGAAATCGGGTTTCGAAATGGAATTGACACTTGAACCTTTTTGAGGTTTGAGTTCCAATTTCCATTTTGAATCTAATCTTTGATTTTTTGTTTTTATTTTTTGTTTTAGAATCGAGTATTGGATCGAAACCAAAAGCAAGAACCTTTCCAAGGTTCCAATTCCTAGTTCCATCTCGATCCCGATTCACACATCCGCTATTCTTTTTTCCTGTCAGGTTCAGGTTTTGAAACTATCTTGGAATCTTGCACTCTTTGAAGGTTCTTGTGTTGATTTCCTTCCCAGTCCTGACTCCTGATTGACCTTATGGGTTTTATGATGGCTCATTAATGAAACTCACTCTAATCCCAACGCTCGACCTACTTCGTATTAATGGCCATTAGTTCACACATGTGAACTAGTTTAGATTCCTCTCTCTCTCAATTTTGGCTTATTATTGCTTTTCATTTTCAATGAAGGGAGCCAAAGCAGAGTAGAGGATTAGGGTGCAAGGTCAACTATGGTGATATTCAATCAGGCTTTAATGATTTTCACATTGTGATTTTTGAGGTAGGGGTTTTCCTTCCTTTGTTTTTCTCATTTTCCTATTTATTTCTCATTTCCTTTTCATTTTTCTTGCTTGATCATTCACGTGTTTTCTTCTTGTTTGGTTTGCTATTTTTTCATTACTTGTTTTTTATTTTTCTTTTTGTCGTTTGGGTCATTTGGGTCTTTCCTTTTTTGGGTTTTTGTTGTTTTTTTTTCATTGTGTCTCATTTTCTGCATGTGGGTTTCTTTGTTCTTGCCAAAACCCTAGCTATCTAGTGTTTTTGTATCATCACCTTACAAAACTATGTTGGAACCCTAGGTTTTCCCTCATCTGATCCTCAAAATTATAAAATTTGATTAAGCATTGGGTTGGTCTATTGTTAGGGTTCAAACATTTGAAATAATCCCAATCTTGATCCTAAAGGGTTTTATTGTTAAATATTATAAAATATTTTTTCACCTACATGATTGATCATGTTTCAATTCTAATCATCGTACATATTGCGAAATTAGGTTTCAAAATGGAACCTTAATTATGCACCAAGGTGTAGTTCTAGTTCTTGACACTGTTTTGACTCCAACTTCTAACATTTGGTCAGGATCAAACATTAGAACGAAACCCTAACTTGACAAAATTCATTGATCTGGTGTCAGGTTCCAACCCAATCTTGACCTCTAACTCTAAGTTAGAGATCAAAATTGGAATGAAACCTTAACCTATTACCTTGATGATGGTTCCAATTCCAATTTTTGTCCTAATTTTGATTTCTATATTACATTTGGGATTAGACCTTAGAACAGAACTAGACCCTCAACCCCATATTGAGTTATGATGCAATGTTCAATCCTAATTCCAACTTCCAACCTCTGGTTGAAATCAAACCTCAGAGTGAAACTTGCACCAGTTTGTTTTGCAAGGTTCCAACTTTGAGTGACATCTCGATCCTGATTTTTGCTACACTGTCTTTAAGGTTTTGATGCTGAATTTTGTTTTGATCTCAACTTCTAATACATCTTTTGTAGAATTCAAGTGCTGAATTTTAACCCAATTCAGATGTTGGATAGTATGGTAAGGGGGTTTTGTAAGGGTCATGTTCCAAGTGCTACCCTGATCCTGACCTCCAAAAATAACATAAATTCCATTAGAATGAAAATTATTTTGAGGATATGGGGTTTTAATATGGAATAATTGAATGCCTAAATCTTTGTATTCCACCTTTTTCTTAATGAATGTCATGGTTGCAGGTCTATTAAATGTCTGATTCAAAAGAGGACATTGGAATTGAAGAAGTGAAAGAGGTACAAAAAAGGAAAAAAGCCTAAGAGATTGAAGTAAGAACAACTTCCCCTGACGATGAAATATAAGTTTTAAGTAAATCCAGTTCCATCAAAGTTCGGGTCAGAAGTAATGAAGATAACTGACACATTGGTTGGTGATATTGACCTAGAGTAGTTTGTTAATGATACTTTTCTAGAGGATGCGAGTCCAAGAGAAAAGAAAATTTCTAACTCAGGGTTAGCACATATAGCATCATTCGCCATAGTTGTGCAATGTCCCAAGTTTATATATGCTACTGCACATGCATACAACCCAGTTTAGAGAAAATGTATTGATCCTTGGGGAAATGATATTATTGACTTAACCCCAGGAATGATGAGATTACTCTTTGAATTTCCTCCCCATCCTAACCTCAAAATCATGATGGAGGCTGAGGCATTGAGGCAATATGAGATAGATGTGGATGGAAACAAGAGGTATATAAATAAGAGATGGCTAAAAGCTAAAAAGAAGTTAATAAAGAAACTTCCCCCAAAGCCTAAGAGGTTTGATTTCTCTATCAAAGTAGGTGAAGTCATTACATTATTATCTAGGGCATTTGGGAAGGAAGATTCACATGCTTTCAAGGATTGGATGTTCCCTTTTATTTAGATTATTCTTGATGGAAAATAGTATTTGGATTAGGGACAAATGGTATCAAATGAAATTCATGATCAAATTTTTATTTTATTTTTAATTTTTAATTTTTTTTCAAGGGGTAAACACTTTTGACCAGAGCTATGAACTGAAATACATCCATTCAACAATACCACCCCATGGGGTTTGAACCTTGGTGGAAAGAACAACAATGCCACCTTTAAACCATCACACCATGCCAATACTGGCAAATTTCATGATCAAATTACCAAGGTAATGGATACCAATATATTTTACATGAGCTATTATGTTATATATTGTGCTGCTAGAAAGGGGAACTTCTCGGGCTTGAACCCAGTGGGTATGCTTGGAGAGGAAACTAGATAGAATAAAGTTTGGAAGTATTATGACCAATTAGAGATCAAGAAGGTAGAAAATCATTTTAAGAGAGTTAATTATGCCTTCCTCTATGTGGTTATCAATCAATTGATGGGAGATGTGGTCTTCAAATTGTCTCAAGAATCCATGGACTTTATTGAGGAATGGGGGAACTAGTTTATTTACTACCCCAAAACTACTTACATCAGATTGTTTGTCTTTGAAAAGGCTCCATTCAAGCTACCAAGGTGTTGTAGGAATAAGATGATTTTAATGGAATTCTCCCGATAAGCTACAGAGGTAAATGTTAAGTTCTTAGAGAAAAACAAGGAAGGGTGTCACTCATTTCCTATGGAATTAGGATTTTATTCATGTCAATCAACAATGGAAGACAAGGCTGCAATAAAGGAGTTTCAATCATGCAATTTTAAGTTTTACAAGGAAAGGAGGAATTTTGACCCAAAGGGGAAGATGAATGAGTTATATGATTCCTTGTTTCCTTATCATGAACATCACCTCGAATATTTTTTGGCCAACTTGTAGGATCAATTTGAGGTTAGGCAAAAAGGGTATGAAAGGCTAGTTGTTCCTCAAATGAGGGAATTTAATATCAAAGAAGATATACCTAAAGGGTTATTAGATGATGGTGTCCTCATCGATCCTCAATATGAAGAAGATGAAATTGTAACCAAAGAATTGGAGCCCATCAATTGGATGGAGAAGGAACAATTTTACATAAATAAGATTTTAGAGATGGTCATTGATTGGAGCATCAAATGGATCGACATACTCCTCAACCAGCCCCAAAGTAGAGTTACAAGGAAAAGGAAGGATTCACAAGTTGAATCATCCTCAATTGCTAAGACAAAGAAATATAAGAGGACTAAGAAGCAATCTTCACAAGCAGAAGAAGAAGTTACAATGAAGAAGGTTACAGAAGCCTTAAAATAGACTAAAGTTACCTACCAAGTTTCTAATATTGGAGTTATTTCAAGTCTTGGTATTGAACCCATTTCTGCTTTATACCCAGAAATATAAACTGCTCAAGAAGGTCCTACAACTCCTCCACAAACTAACTTGGGAATCCCTTCTACTGTACCAACCACTACAAAAACAACAACTAAAAAAGAGGAAGAGCCTCTAGTAATATACATCATAGAGTCCCACCTCTCATCTAATTCTAGAGAGAGTCCACTTCAAGAGGACATAGCTAGATAAGAGGAGGAGGATGAAGAATACTTTGAAGAAGAGAATGTGGATATAGGAGAAGGAAACCTCTAGAATCAAGAAGAGATGAGCCATGTCCTAATAGAAGATGAGCAATGGGAGATATTGGAGAGTGCTCAAAAGCAAGTTGTTAAGGAATTGGCTCATGAAGGAGGAGAAGAGAAAAGGAAAAAGGATGAAGAGAAGGCTCAAAACAGGGAAATAGAGCTTAAAAATATTACCGATATTAAAAGTTGAAAATGAAAGGAGGGAGAAGGAGAAAGTTGATAAATAAAGGCTTGAGTAGCAAAAGGTTCCATCTACATTAGAAACCAGAGAAATTTCTACACCTCCACCACATCCAAAGCCAACACCTCCAAGTGCTCAACAAATGATAGTGTCACCAAGTACCCCCACATGGTTGAAGCTAAATTTAGAAAAGAGACAACAGGTCCAAGCTCAACCACTCAGCTGGGATGAACTGAAAAGGGAAGTAGACAAGGTGAAACCCAAGAAGAATCCATGATCCATACATTCCACAAGATTGATTGATGATGGAGATTTAATTGCTGATATTGCAATCTCTACAATTGATAAGGATGACAAGGAGCTATGAGTTGCTGATTACTAGGTGAGTATAGTCAATCTAGGAAAATAAACTCATGGTTAACAAATGTCACTATTGGATTTGACAGCTACTTTATCCAAGTCCTGAATGGAAAAGGACAAGCAGGTCAAGGATGAGCAAAAAGTACAACTTGGACAGATGAAGAAATTTTTAAAAGAGCTCACCTCATCAGCCCCAAAGTAGCCTAAGTCTTCAGAGGTACCTGTGCTTACGAGTTAGAAGGAAGTAGATGAATTCAACATTATGAAAAAGAAGGCTACATGGTTTAATAACTAGCTTAGTGCTTTCAAGGAGGAAATTGAGAATCTTTTAGAGGAAGGATATAAAAAATATGATGAATCCCATACTATTCTCAAAGAGATAGAAGAGTGTGCAAAGAAATGGTTGGAAGAAGAGGAAAAGTATAAAAAATTCTTAAGAGGGCTGAAAACTATAATAGAACACCCATGGAAATGTTGATTCAATCAGGGATCTTAGGTGAAAAAGATCCAAAGTATCTTAATAAGGATATTAATAAAATCACCTTTGGATCAGTAATTCTCATCGAACACATAATAATTCTCCTCAAGGCTCAATAGGACATAAGGGATCATACAGGCATAGTCAAGGAAATGTTACCCAGGTCACAGCCAAAGATTTACTCGAAGATGGATAATTAAATTCACTGTAGAAAATAAAGGATAATTTGGATAAATGATTAGAATAGTTAATAGAAGAAGGCGATGGTCATGAAGGGAATCTTTTGTATAAGCTGATGGACTATTAAATTTGAGACTCATTGGTCCATGAAAGATGTTAGCAAGCTATGAGAACTAGTTCCTATGGTTGCCGAGATATTTGAACAGTCTAACTTCAAACTAGAATGGATTGATAGACCTAAGGATGAGGTTCTAGAGATGATTCTTAATAATTATGATGAACATCATGACTTTCCAAAGGAGACTAGCAAACAAGAGGAATATTCCTTTTTTTTTAAAGAATAAAGTCAATAGGTCAACTTCTCCCAAGCATCCCATTGATAGGTAGTGAACTCCTAATCATTTTTTGATAGACCAAGAAAAAAATGCCACTCTTTGTACTTCAACATTTTTGACAAAGTGAAGACTCTAGTTTAACTTGAAGCATCCCTACAATTGTGGATTTGGGTGCCCATTTTGTGGATCAGGATTTTTGGAGGGAATTTTTTGTGTTTTCTATTTTTCTATAAGTTAAGAAACTCTCCTCATTGTAAAGGTTGGAAAATTAAAGTCGAATTTGTAGTCTAAGTTAGATATTTTGAAATTTTTATGAAAATAGTTAAATTTTTACAGCTTTTATGCAATTAGTTAAATTTCAGAGATTTCTTAGTTTAAACATGATGTTTATGGACAATGGTTTTTCATGTGACAATGGATCTTTCTATGTGTAAATGTTTCTTATTTGGTGAAAAAAAATCAATAGAAGAGGTCAAACTTAAAACCATCTGTTGCATTATCTATGAATGGTATTTTCTTATTGTTTGTTGATCTGCAAAATTCTGTGATGAGTTAATAATGTTTGTTATTAAATTAATTCTAAACAAAATGAATTGCAAGTTATTAAATTTCTTGTTATAGAAATTGCATGTTTGAATTTGAGAAAAGTGTTTGTTCACATTTTCCTATTCCAAAAACTGAGATCTATCTTTTTCTATTTATTTAAAACCTACTGCTAGAATATATTGAAATAGTTAGCTTTTTACCTTTTTACATGCAAAGGCCCCTTGAATATTATAGTCATGTTGACCACTAGGTAAAACAACATAATTGTGAACCAACTACTGAGACCTTGGAAGATAGGTGATTTAATATTGACTATCTTTTTTAGGAGAAGTAGGATAGAAATATTTCGCTTAATGTTTATTGTGTTTTTTGACCATCAACAATACATAAACAAGAACATTATGTACACCATAGGGGTTTGATGCAACCTTTAAACAATTTCCTTACAACTCAACAAGATACATGCTCATTAGATTGTTTATGTGACATTTATAGAATAATTATGATAAAAAAATAAGACATAACTCAACCATGATGCATGAAAAAACACTATATATATGCACACCATATCAGTGTGATACAACCATTAAATAAACTAAACACAACTCCATGACAGGCATGTTATTTGACCTTCCACATAAAAAATTTAGTATCACGTAATGCACAACAATGGATGTTGCTAACTATAATGCATGAATAAGCAAACTAGCCATACCATATGGGCTTGATTCATAGTAGTCATAGTGCACACTTTGTACAAAAGCAATAACACTTATATGATATTGTCATATATTTCAATAAATCTTTAACCACACCAAACCTATTATATGAGTTTGATGTAATATTTAAATAAGAATATATAAATGTAATGCAACCTTTCAACAAAACCAAACATACAAAAAAATGGTATATCTCATCAATTCCTTCATGCAAATGTGATATAGTCATGTAGACGCATCAATTTCACTCAACCATAATACAAGCAACTTTCAAAAAACTTCCATACATAATAATTTTTAGCCATCAACTCAAATCCATACAAGCTAGTGGCATATATGTTATTAGAAATTTCACTCAAAAAGTCATAATCAACATGCATGAATAAACACACTAAGCACACCATAATGAACACTAGTTATGATGTATGCTTAACACAAAATCAAAAATCGATAGGATGTTGTCATATATGATATTCAACCTAATGAAATTTTCATACTACATTTGAACAATCAAAGATAAGATTCATTATAATTCTATTATGATGCATAAAAAAATTCATTAGACATGGCATAAAAGTTTGATGTATGATGGAAATATGATCTACACCATTTAACCGTAATTAGCCATTAGCCTACCCTTATCATCTTATCATTGTCATCATCATTGATTTCATCATTGACCATCCTTATCTTACTATCCAATTTATATCCTATCATATCATATTTTATCCTATCTCATCACCTAATCATAATCCATATCATATCTTATATCAAAATCAATCTTGTCATGAGTCTGAAATAAAAAAGGAATCTGCTCTAAAACACTTGAAAAGAAGTAGACCAAAGTCAATGAGATAGATAATGTATTGAGTGAAGAGATTCTTCCTGGTCTTGAGAAGTTTTAAGGAAGGTGCTTGTGTAGTAAGTGGAATGGGAAAATCGAAATGGAGAAGTGGAAAAACTCAAGGGGTTTTGTAATTGGTAAGAATTTGTGTTGGAAAAGAAAGTGAGAGATGATGCTATAGGTGGATTTGAACAAATGAAATCAAAGATTCTTGAACTTAATACTTTCATGGAGAAAATACAACTGGAAATAGATGGAGAAAATAAAGAGAATTGGTGCAGTGGACACATGAAAGTATTCAAGACATTGAAAACTTTATCAAAAAAAGGGATGTTGTTGTCTTAAGTGTTGATGACATTGAAACTAATCTAAATCTCAAAGTAAAAGATATGAAAAAGAAGTTAGAAGATCGTGAAAAGGAATAATAGGGGTTGTTAACAAGTAATAATAGTAGAGATGAGGAAAAATGTGCAGATGGTCAAGTTGTAGATGCAAAATAAATAGTTGGAAGTATTGAAATTGAAGAAAAACAATTGAAGACTAAAATTAACCACTTAGAAAAATGAATTAAAAGACAAGAAGAAGATTTTATCATCAATGAAAAGGAGGTTAGTCTACTCTAAAAACACTTGAAAAAGAAGTACACCAAAATGAAAGAGATAGATAATGTATTCAATGATCTTTCTACTCTTGAGAAGTTGAGGAAGGTGCATATGCATATTCTTCTTTGTTTGTTGTGCGACTAAACCGGAAATTCCAACGCATCCAAATGGGTATGTGTAGGCTAGGCATGGTCCTATTTCATACCCAAACATGCCAAAATAGTTTGAGAAACATTATACCCACCATATCCCCTAAGAGTCTAAAGTGCAAAAAGGAAATAATATTTGACGAGCTATTACTCAAAAACTTTGTTAGTTAGAAACATTTTGTCTAAGGCTACAAGATCCTGTAGGGACCCTCTACAATAACCTCTCTCTATTTTTTATATCTCTGAGGAATTTTCCCATGGTGTCAAGTTTTCAATTGATGGAAAAAAGGTTAGACACATGCAATGTAAAGTTTCATAGGGGTGTAAATTTCATTTTTCTCCTCATGTCACCAAAATGATAGTTCCAACACATTAGGATGGGTATTTTTAGACTAGGCATGGTCCTATTTTGTAGCCAAACATGCAAAAATAGTTTGAGCTACATTGTACCGATGATATTTGATGCAGGAGCATCCCTGGTTCTTGGAAATCTTGCATCAACCAAAAATATTTTCCTTTTAGCTTATTCTTGTTTCAACTCTTGTTGTCACTTCGTCATAGTTTCTCACTAGTCCCTACGGATCTATGTTTACATCATGGACATGTTCATTTTCCTTATTCCAAGATTTGAGCGTGATTGGATCTTTTTTTGAAAATTTATCGCTTCTGGATTTTGTGGCAGTTTCTTGAACTGACACCAGAATAATTTTCAAACCTAATGGCTAGTTCAATCTCGTGGATCTTTCCTGTGACTTGTGGATCTCGACAATGTGTTTTAAATTATTCTATGGAGTGTTCCCGACCTTAATGTAGATCCACACTTCTTCTCATGCATTCACCGAGGAGTAATTCAAATTTGAGTCTGACCTATTCATGCACACGCTACAATTTCTTTAATCGGAGATTGTAATATTCATTGGCTGACACAAATGATTCTACATCATTGGATATGATATAAATCAATGTAATCAATCATTAGAAGGTAGTAGTGCTAGATTAGAAAAAGATAAGATTTAATCTATAATATTTTCGCTCGCATTAATGGCATGCAGGAAGATGATATTTTGAACATGTTGTATTAGGCCTGTGAGCTGAAACTGTAAGCCCAGATGTTGCCAATTGTATGTAATTGAATTTTTTGATTATAAAATATTTGAATCTGCATTTGCCTCCATATTTTGTGTTACTTTTGTTTAGTGACTCTTGCTTCTCTATTTGGATTGCTCTCTTTGAAGACCCTCCTACCAAAGGTTGCACTAGATTGGTATCAGAACAAGATTTGTTCTGTGAGACATCATCAGAGTTTGTGGAGTCTTGTTGAAATTTTTTTGTGGGGTGGCAGACTGAGGATCCAACCTGCAGTTGCAAAGGACTTGTGTAAAGATGGTGAGAAGAAGAAATGTTAGAGGAAATGGAGCGCACAGAAATGTAGACCCAACTTTAATGGATATGTTGAGAGGAATTGCTACCAGATTAGATCTAGTCAAAATAGCCCAGAGGAGAGGTCAACCAGTTGATGATGTAATTGATGAAGAGGTAGAAGTACAGGAAGAAAGGGGAAGAGAAGATCAACCTAGCTTGGATCAAGGAGAAGAGAGGTTCATAAGAGCCCTAACTAGAGAAAATACCAAACCGCATTTCAATCCACCAAATTATAGTGGTAAGTTAGATTCAGATGAAATGCTTGATTGGATAACAAAAATGGAAAATTGTTTTGATTTTGAAGGTACCGTCGAAGATAAGAAGGTAAAATTCACCTGTACAAAGTTGAAAGAAAATTCCTCCCTTTGGTGGGAACATTTGCAGATAGATGGGCAAAGAAGATGAAAGGAGAAGATAAAATCATGGGATCAAATGGTGAATAAGTTGAAGAAATTTTTTATGCCTGTAGATTATCAGATCAGTTTGTTCCAGAAGTTGCAGAATTTGAAGTAGAAAGAATCAAGTGTGACAGAGTATATTGAAGAGTTTTAGAAGTTGAATATCAGATGCAAACATTTAGAAGATTAAGTGGAGAAAGTAACTAGATATGTGAATGGTTTGGGGCCATCTATACATGATGAAATCAGTTTAATCAAGTTGTTGAATGTGGAAGAAGCATATCAATGTGCCCTAAAATAAGAAGAGAAATTGAATAAAAGGAACAAGCAAAGACAAAGAGGAAGAGGTGGAAGATTTCAGAGAGGAAGAATTTTTACTGGAGGAGGAAGAGGAATTTTTAGAGATCAGAAAAAAGATAAGGAAGTTAGTAAGAATGATAATTTGTACCATAGAGATGATGGAAACTCTTACTAGAGAGGAGGATATGGTGGTTACTAGAATGAAGGTTATAGGAAAGTTGATAAAGGACAAGAGAAGAGGGTATTCAAAGGAACTTGTTTTAAATGTGGAGGAGAATGACATAGAGCATTTGAATGCAATCAAGGAGAGACAAGAAAGAAGACAAAGAGTAATAGAATAATATCCTTTGTTGAGGAAGATCATGTTGGGTCATATCATAAACTAGAAGGAGAAGTGTTGGTGAAAAGAATATTAGTGTGTCAAAGTGAGTTGGAGCAGGAACCGTTGCTAAGAAAGAATTTGTTTTAAACTAGATGCAAGGTAGTTGGTAAATGTTGTAATGTGATTGTTGACAGTGGAAGTTCTAAGAACCTAGTTTTTTGAAGAGATGGTGACCAGATTTAAGTTGGAAATATTGAAACACTCGAAGCCCTATGAGATAGCATGGATTCAATATGAACATAAGGTACTGGTAAGTGAACAATATTTGGTGAAATTGAAGATAGGAAATTATCATGATGAATTTTTGTGTGATATCGTGCCTATGGATGTATGCCATATTTTGTTGGGAAGACCCTATCAGTATGATAGACAGGCTATTCATGATGGAAAGAAGAATATATATACCATTGTTGCTAATGGGATGAAGTAAACTTTGTTACCATTGGAGGATGTTCCTAAGGTTGAGGTTTTTACGAATGCTAGAATTTGTTTGGTTGATGGAAGGAGATTCCTAGATGGAATGATACATGATAATGTGTGTTATTCCTTGGTCCCTAAGAGTTCTAAAGACTTGAAACATGTAGAAGAACAATAGGAAGAGATAAAAGAGTTGTTGACAGAATATGAGATCATTTTAGATAATGTACTTGATGGACTACCACCTGTGAGGAGTATTAGTCATTGCATGGACTTGATTCTTGAGCCTAGTTTTCCTAACAAAATAGCACACCAGATGAAACTTGTAGAGAATGAAGAGTTGAATAGAAAAGTACAAGAATTGTTGAGGAAGGGTTTGATTAGAGAAAGCTTAAGTCCTTGTGTAGTACCTACTATGTTAGCACCTAAGAAAGACAGAGAATGGAGGATGTGTATAGATTCTAGAGCCATAAATAAGATCACAGTGAAGTATAGATTTCCTTTACCCTGGATGGATGACATTATGGATTTTTTGAGTGGAGCTAAATACTTTACAAAGATAGATTTGAAGAGTGGATATCATCAGATCAGAATTAGAGAAGGGGATGAGTGGAAGACACATTCAAGTTGAATGAAGGATTGTATGAATGGTTAATGATTCCTTTTGGACTCACAAATGCACCGAGTACTTTCATGAGACTATTGAATGAGGTATTGAAGAAATTCTTGGGTAAGTTTGTGATTGTCTATTTGGATGACATCTTGATTTTCAGTAATACTAGAGAAGAACATTTGTTGCATATAAGACAAGTTTTGTAGAGGTTGAGAGAAGAGCAGATGTTGATAAATGTTAAGAAATGTAGTTTCATGAAGGAAGAATTGGTATATTTGGAATTTGTGATTTGTGTGGATGGATTGAAGATGGACCCTAAGAAGGTAAGAGAAATTATTGAGTGGCCTACACCAGATAGCATTGGGGAGGTAAGATCATTTTAGGGATATGCTAGTTTCTATCGGAAGTTCATTAGGAATTTCAATTCTATTTGTAATACTATGACAAAAACAATGGGAGGAGATAAGAAGTATTTTATATGGACATCTAGAGAAGACAAAAGTTTTGAGTTGTTGAAAAAAAGGGTGACTGAGCAACCTGTGTTGGCTTTACTAGATTTTAGTAAGGTATTTCAAGTAGACCGCGATGCAAGTGAAAATGTAATTGGAGTAGTATTAAGTAAAGAAGGAAGACCAATAGCTTATTTTAGTGAGAAATATAATGATGCTAGGAAGAGATATTCAGTGTATGATCAAGAAGTTTTATGCCATAGTTCAAGCCTTGAAGAAGTGGAGACATTACTTGTTTCCTAAGGAGTTTGTGTTGTATACAGATCAAAAAGTATTGCAGTATTTGAATAGTCAAGATAAATTGAATCAGAGACACATGAGATGGGTAGAATTCTTGTAGAGTTATACATTTGTTTTGAAACATAGGAGTGGGAAGTCGAATAGAATTGCTGATGCTTTGAGTAGAAGAAGGAATTTGCTGGAAAAGATGAGAATGGAAGTATTAGGCTTTGATGAATTGACGAACTTGTATGAGGAAGACCTAGATTTTGCAGAACCTTGGAGAGCTTGTAAAGAACTAGTCTTGGATGATAGAAGTTAGTGGTTGGATTATTTCATTTAGGAGGATATGTTGTTCAGAGGAAATTATTTGTGTGTACCCCAGAGTTCAATGAGGGAGAACTTGGTGAAAGAAAAACGTAGTGGAGGATTAGCAGGACACTTTGGGATTGATAAGATAGTGGCATTGGTGAGTGAGAATTACTTTTGGCTGCAGATTCATAAGGATGTCAAAAAATTTGTGTAGAGTTGTAGAGTTTGTCAAGTTGCTAAGGGGAGTAGTCAAAATGTTGGATTGTATAAGCCTTTGACAGTTTCAGAGAGACCTTGGGAGAATATCAACATGGATTTCATACTTGGATTGTCAAAGACACAAAGAAGTAATGATTCTATATTTGTGGTAGTGGATAGATTTTCTAAAATGGCACATTTCATACCTTGTAGGAAGACAATAGTTGCAATACATGTAGTAGACTTTTTTTTCAAGGAGGTGGTGAGATTACATTTATTGCCTAGGAGTATTTTTTTTTTTTTTTTAAAAGGGGTAAAATTTTTATTGAATAAAAGGAGCCAGAAATACAATCAAGCCAAGGGCAAAAGCCCAAAGAGGACAGAAAGCACCAACAAAATCAGGAAGAAAATCATTCAGCAGCCCTAATATCCTCTGCAAGAATCCTCTCCAAATCCAAGCTAAGCTCCGAAGGAATCTGAGCCCAATCATCAATCTGCCATTCCCCTAGCCTCTCCGAAGCCCATTTAGCCAAACAATCAGCTGTCCTATTCCATTCACGTGGAATATGGACAAAAGACACACTCTCCATAAGAATACCAATCTGCAAGATCTGCTGAACAAGAACTGCCAACTGCCAATTCACATCCAATCTCCTCCCCTTATTAAGTAAGTTAATCAGAACTTGAGAATCCAATTCACAAATAACCCTACGCTAGCCAGCTCATAGGCCTTCCGCAAGGCATAAAGAATTGCCCAGCCTTCCATAAAATTGATAGTTTGTGTCCCCATATGCATGGAAAATAGGAACACCACCGATCCAGAAGAATCCCTACCAACCCCTCCGACACCAGCTGGGCCAGGATTGCCCCTAGAGGAACCATCAGTATTAACCTTCAAGGTTCCCATAGGGGGAGGCACCTAGGACCCTGATGTTGGACCCGCTGCCTCACTCGCCCACCTTTCTGACCACGAGTCGTCAAAGGGGAAAACCCCAGGATACCCAGCCGGACCACCACCTCCGCATCTTTCTTCTCCAATGGCAGCTCCACCTCCCCTTTGGCATGAACAGTCTCCTGGATCATCCCAAGAATTCTGAACCACACCTGTTGAACCTGCAACAATTCTCCACAGAATATCCTCCTATTCCTTTCAAGCCAAATTTGCCACAACAAAAAAATTGGGCCTGCCAGCCACACATCCTACAAAAAAGATGCCCTCGAGGGAGGTCTGCCCAAGCTAGACCAGAACTCAACTAAGGAGGAAGCATGAACACAGGGATTTCCCCAAACACTCCACCAAAAATGCCATAGCTGCAAGGAGAAAGGACATCGAAAGAAAAGGTGAGAAGAGTCCTCCTCCCCTTTCCCACACATCACACACATAGACGGGCCCTGAAATCCGCGCAACTGAATCTTGTCCCAAGTCAAACATTTGTTCCAAGCCAAGATCCAAGCAAAACAATTACACTTCGGCCAAGAAAACTTATTCCAAACCTTTTTCCACCAAGAAACTTCCTCCCCTTCAAACCTCTGAGCCCATAATCTCCGATATCCAGACGCAACCGTATAGTGCCCCTTTGGATTAGGAGACCAAGCAAGGATATCCCTATCCCTTAAAGGATTACACTGTCTGCCCAAGAGAAGACTATGCAGAACCCTACAATTCTCCTCCATACCCATAATCGGCCACTCCTCAGGAGTCAACCACCTGGCACTCACAAGTTGACCTTGGAACGAAAGCACCTTAAAATCACTAACCCTCATCCAGCCAGCATCCTCGAAGCTCCTACTCAAATTCATCAATTTAGGGAACTGAGAGAGAATGGGAGGGTGCCCATCCCAAGAATCATACCAGAATTGAACATTTGTCCCCCTCCGACAAATCGAGAATAAGCCCTCCTTGATAAGCACAGCTCCCTTCTTGAGGGTAGCCCAAATAGCAGAACCCTTTCCCAACAAGGGATAGCGAGGAATTTCTTCCCCAGGAATACCCTGAAAGTATTTATAGGAAAGAATCTGAGCCCAAATCCTATCCTTTTCCGTGCACCATCTCCAATAAAGCTTCGCTGCCAATGCCGTCCCAACCAGAGAGGAGTGCCTCAACCCCAAACCCCCAAGCTGCTTAGGACAACATACTGTATCCCACTTGACCAAACTCCACTTGGATGACATCACACTGCCAGCCCATAAAAACTGTCTCGCCAAGGAATCCAACTCCGTAATAAAACCCATCGGAGCTACCTGAAGCATACACCGGTAAATAGGGAGGGCCAGAACCACAGACTTTAGCAACTGAACCCACCCAGCAAAGGACAACCAATGATTGGTCCAATGAGTAACCTTCAAAAGAAATTTATCCAGAATAGGCTGCCATGACTCCCTTGATAGTCTACCCACCATGACCGAGACCCCTAGGTAAGAAAGAGGAAGAGTCCCAATCTGAAACCGAAGAATTTGAGCAATTCACCTCTGAATAGGGTTTGAAGTATTAAAGAAATAAATAGAAGACTTATCTTTGTTGATTGATTGACCTGAAGCCTCAAGATACAAATCCAACACCCTACGAATATTAGTAGCCTCCCTAATAGTAGCTGCCCCCATCAAGGCAGTATCATCCACAAATTGCAAGTGGGACAAAGGAGGTAAATCCCCACCCCACTGCCACCCTTGGATAAGCCCCAGCTCCACCTATCGCCTCAGAAGATGCCCCAAACCTTCCACCAGTAGAATAAAGAGGTAAGGGGAAAGAGGATCACCTTGCCTTAACCCACGAGAGGCCTCAAACAACCCTAAATGATCTCCATTAGTTAACACAGAAAAGGACACAGATGTAATGCAACTCATGACCCATTGAATCTAGTCATCACCAAAACCAAAAGTAGCCAGGACCTTCTGAAGAAAAGACCAGCGAACTCTATCATACGCCTTTGCCATGTCCAGTTTGATAAACATAGCCTTATCTCTTGATTTAGCCATAGAATGGATGGTCTCAGTAGCCAAAACAATACCATCCAAAATCTGCCTGCCCTCCACAAAACCACTTTGCTCCTCCGAAATGAGTAACGACAACCACTTCTTCAACCTATTAGCAATTAGCTTTGAAATAATCTTATACACCACATTGCACAAAGATATAGGTTAGAAATGGCTCAACCTATCCGCTCCATCACACTTTGGAATTAGAGCCAAAAAAGTGGAATTCAAAGCCTTTAGCATTTGCCTATTCCGCTGCGATTCCTTGACAACCTCCAATAAATCCAACTTGATGATCTCCCAAAACTCCTGGAAGAATTCAATCGGGAAACCATCAGGGCCAGGGGCTTTTCCTTTCTTCATTTGAAACACCGTCCCCTCTAATTCTTCAAGGGTGATCTCCCCCATAAGATCCTCTCTCATCTCTCGAGACACCAAATGGGGGACGCAAGAGAGGACCTGAGCCTCTCCCACCGAGTTCCCCTGCAAATCCTCTCTAAAGAGGGAAGAAAAGTAATGGACAGCCTCATCAGAGATACTCTGAAAAGAACTTAGGCGCTCACCCCTATAAGTAATCAAAACAGGAATAAAATTACCATGCCTCTGCGCCTTCACAGAATTAAAGAAGAAATCAAAATTTTTATCCCCCTCCTGAAGCCATTCAATCCGAGCTTTTTGTTTCCAAAATATCTCCTCCCGCAATTCCCATTCCTCTAAAGCTTTCAAAGCCCTAGATTCCTCCTGCAACAAAGTCTCAGACACCCCATTCTCCCTCATCAACCTCGTAATACCATCCAGCTTATCTTGTGCATCAGACTTGGCCTTAAAAATATTTCCAAAACATTGCTTATTCCAACGCTTGAGTTTATACTTAACAAACTGAAGAAGCTTAGTAAAAACATACATGGCCGTACCAAAAGGTCTTCCCTCCCGCCACCACTGAGCGACATAATCGTGGAGTTCTGGATCTCGCAACCACATGAGCTGGAATTTGAAAGAGGGCTTGTGGGGCCGCCCAGCCATGCTGATAGTAAGCTTAATGGGCCAATGGTCCGAACTCCTCCAATCCAAAATCTCTGAGCTAGTAACCCACCTATTACCCACCCAAAAGCTAGAAACCATAAACCGATCCAGCCGCTCAGCGATGCAATTTTCACCCGCACGCCGATTGTTCCAGGTAAAGAGACCATTACCGGGCCTGATATCAATAAGATTCAAAGAAGAAATATTGTCCTAAAAAATGAAAGCAGAAGCCTCCAACCTCATGGTACCACCCCGCTTTTCAGCAATCTCAGTGATAGCATTGAAATCCCCCCCAATAATCCACGGTAGGTAAGGATTCATACTTTGAACATACCGAATGTCCGACCACAAAAGCTGCTTTCCATGCAAATCCACAGGAGCATAAATGTTGGAAAAAAGAGCCACTTCCCCGGAATCATAACAAGAGGCCGCCAGAGAAATAGAGGACTTGGAGGAAACCCACCACAAGGGGAAAATCTTCCGAGGGTTCCATAAGCAAGACACCCCACCCGAGGAACCCTGAGCACCAATACACTGGCAATCACCACTCACCCACAGCTTGGGCATAATACCCATCATACCATCCACAGTAAGCTTGGTCTCCTGTAAAAAAAGAATATCAGGAGACTGACATCTAATCAAATTCTGAACAGCTTTTTTTCTAGGGACATTGTTCAAGCCCCTAACATTCCATGATAGAATAATCATTTCAAAGGGCTTGAGAAGTGAGAATCCAAAGTCTTAACTGACCCTGATTCCACCAGATTTTCCCCTATCATCTTAATCTTCTCCAAATCCTTCTTCCTGCCCAGCTTAGATCCTTTCTCTGTCCCTCCTTTCTTAAGATCTTTTTGTAGGATGCCCAAATGAAGAGATGACTTACTGCTTTTTCCCCCCACTGACCCAGATCTCTGCTCAGGGAGAGACACAGCCTCACAATCTTTCACCACCACACTTCCTGATTCTTTTTGAACCTCCAAATTTAAGTCTGAATCTAACTGCCGAGATCCAACCATCTGAGGAGCAAGGGAGGCCACGGGGCTGATTCCCCCTTGACCTAAACCACCCCCCACCAACTCAGATTTTTGAACATTCGAACCAACCACCACCTGATGGTTTGCCTTCTCCAACTCCACTAGCTGCCCTTGCTGCTCAGAACCCAAACTGCCCTGATCCAGATCAACCAAACCCGGATTCACTTCCTGCTGGCTAAGACCTTCCAACACCTCAAATTTGTTCAAAGAATCCTCATCTTTCCGTTCCTTCAAAGACCTTTTATGCCCCTTATTCCTATTCTGAGCTTTGACAGGAATAAAGCCATCCTCCCCGGCACCACCCTCCCGAAGAGGACCCTTACCCTTATCCAACCCTGAAGGATTCTTACGAGGTTGTGAAGAATTAATCTCCATGGGTTTGGCCCTTGGACATCTACGAAGTAAGTGACCATACTCATGACACAACCGACATCTAAAGGGTAAGGTCTCATAATCAAGTTGTTGAACCCATGAGTAAGAACCTGCACTCACTTCTAGAGAATCTGGCAAAGGCTTACTTAAATCAATTTCCACACAGAATCGAGCAAATGTCATTACCTTTTTGAACTGCATCTGCTGTGACGAACCAACGGGTTTACCAAGCATTGAAGCAAGTAAATGCAGAACATCTTCACGCCAGCACTCGACCGGTAGCCTCGGCAATCGAACCCAAACTGGAACTCGACTAGGAATCTCCTTGGCCGGATTGAATCCCGCATGCCATGGCTTGATAAACAAGCCCACCTGGTTGTAAAAATAAGGGCCTCCTTCAAAAACCTTGATCCTATCTGCCATGCAGTCAAACGTGACCATGAAATAGTTATTGGCTAGGAGCTGAATCTCCATCTCACCAACTGGCATCCAAGTCCTCCTGGCCCAGGTCTCCAAAAATTGCAATGAAATTTTCAAACCCAAAAATTTGCAGTACAACGAATGCCGTGAGTAGTATTCAATATCCTCAGCGAGCATCTCCATCGGGATCACCACATTCGGCCTCTCTTTACACCTTTCAAGGCAACCATTAATCTTGGGAACACGAAACCCTCCTGACAAACCAACGTTATTATTCTCCAGATTCTGAGAAAATAAAATATTATCATGGAGACGAGCCCCTGAAGGTGAGGGATTCGAGCCAAGAGCGGTACGGAAATCCAACTTGGGTCCCTCCCCCGAAGGCTCCCCAAACTCCATTGAGGAAAGGAAGAGGCACAACCCAAACCCACACCCTACAACTGAAAGCACACCACTGTCCCCCTGGCAAAACCCCACAACAAACCAACTCCAACCCGAGACAAAGCACCACACCCTACACCAAACCCCACCTTCCACCAAGCAAGCAAAACTGACTCCCCACTCACCCCAACCACGGCCAAATGCCTGGCCGCGCGCACCAAACACCAGAGAAAAGGTAAGGCGGATGGCCACGGGCAAAAGAAGACCCCCAGCCACCGAACACCCCAATCCACACCACAAAATACCCAAAAGAAATGCCCCAAAGACGCAGCAACACCCTCCCCACTGCAAACGAGGAACAACGCCACAATCATTTCCCTTTGTTGTCAATCCACCACTTTGTAATCCCCAACTAATTGCATTTGACAACTTTTTCCCCTGCCAAAATTCGCCACCACGAGAAAAGGCCTTTGAGATAGTGAAAACTGAGAGATTTTATTGTAGAGGGGTCCAATGTCATCCCATAGGATTAGACAAGAAGTTTCTAAGCATCACGATGTCTGAGTAACAACATGTTGAAGTTTGCAGCCATTTTGCAATTTGGACTCTTAAGGGATTCAACCGGTTGAATATAGCTCAAAGTGATTTGGTATGTTTTTTTGTGAAAGAGGACCATACCTAGCATAAATGTACCCATTCGTACATGTCAGAATAGTTTTTTTGGTCACATGAGGAAAGTTGCACCACTTTGCAACTTTCAACTACTTGCTTTTGATGACTTTTTGCCCAAGAAAAAAATTGCCACGACAAGAAAAGGCCTCTGAGATAGCAAAAACCAAGATAGGTTATTGTAGAGGGTCCCAACATGATCCCATAGGCTCAAATTATAAGTTTCTAAGCATCATGGTGTCCAAGTAACAACATGCCAAAATTTGTAGCCATTTTGCACTTCGAACTCTTAAGGGATTCAACAGGTTGAACGTAGATCAGAGCAATTCGACATGTTTTTGTGTGAAAGATTACCATGCCTAGTGTAAACATACCCACCTAGACACCTTGAAATAGTTCATTTGGTCACATGAGTTGCAGAACAAAAGTTGCACCACTTTGCAACTTTTAACTACTTGTATTTGACAACTTTTTCCCCAAGCGAAAATTCACCACCACGAGAAAAGACCTATGAGATAGAAAAAAATAAGAGAGTTTATTGTAGAGGGGCCCAACATGATCCCATAGGCTTATATGGGAAGTTTCTAAGCATCACGATGCCTGAGTAACAACATGCTAAATATTTCATCCATTTTGCACTTCAAACTTTTAAGGGATTCAGCTAGTTGAATGTAGCTTGGAGTGATTTGACGCGTTTGGGTGTTAAAGAGGACCATGCCTAGTGTAAATGTACCCACTCGGATGGATTGGAGCAATTTTTTTGGTCACACGAGTTGTAGAATGAAAGTTCCACCACTTTGCAACTTTACACTACTTGCATTTGACAACTTTTTCCCCAAGCGAAAAGTCATCACCACGGGAAAATGCCTCTGAGATAGAAAAAACCAAGAGATTTTATTGTAGATGGGTCCAACATGATCCCATAGACTTAGATGAGAAGTTTCTAAGCATCACTATGTCTGAGTAACAACATGCTAAAGATTGCAGCCATTTTGCTCTTCAGACTCTCAAGGGATTTTTCCGATTGAATGTAGCTCAAAGCGATTCGGTGTGTTAGGGTGCAAAAGAGGACTATGCCTAGTGTAAACATACCCACATGGACAAGCTAGAATAGTTCATTTGGTCACATGAGTTTCAGAGAAAAGGTTCCACCACTTTGCAACTTTACATTGCTTGCAATTGACACTTTTTCCATCAAGTCAAAATTGGACACCACGGGAAAATGATTTTGAGATAACAAAAACTAAGAGAGGTGCCCTACATGATCCCAATTTCTCAGATTGAATTCCCATAACTAACATGGTATTTGGATAACAGTCCATCAAAGACTGCTACCCTTTTGCAATTTGGACTATTAAGGAATTACGCTGCATGAATTACAAATGTTTGAGGGAAGCAATAAATTTCAAAATTTGAGTAAATCTCATTACAAGTGTTTATTTCAATAGAATATATGCTATATTGATATTGATATATAATCATTGGGTTGATTCATTTTAATAAATGAATAGTTTTTATAATAAGTTAGTCAATTGGTAAAGTTGATATTACATTCCCATCATTCTATTAGATGTCTTGTACATTACAAATCTTTTATTCCTTCTACCTACTTGCTTATTTATATTCCTTCATATATTCCTCAAGTTCTATCTTAGTTTGTTACATTATATTCAACTCTATACAAATATTTTTCTAGTGGGATGAGTCCCTTATAAAATGTATCTCTTCCTAGGTATGACTTGTCGACCAGGAGCTCCGTAACCTATATGTGGTGGTTTATTGTAGGTTTTTGTACTCTATCTTTATACTCTACTATTTTCCCCACTAACATCATCCCTCCTTTCAAAAATATTTCTTGTCCTCAAGATATATTTGTTATCTCAATCGACTTGAAGAATATATTTATAGATTTATTTGATATGGGAAAAGGTTTTATCCCACTAAACTTTGGCTTGTTGGAGTAGATGACAAGGTAGGGGCAGCGTATTCCTCATAGAAATGGGGTCTCATAGTGATGTACATCACCATGAGACCCCATTTCTATGATACATACGCTGCCCCTACCTTGTCAACCCTACCGAATTAGCAAGCTAGTGAGCTCACTAGCTTTCCAATTCGGTAGGCTTGACAAGGTAAGGGAAGCGTATGCCTCATAGAAATGGGGTCTCCTATCACTTGTGATCTTGTTCTTGATAATAATGATTCTCTCATAATAGCACTTCCTTTTTTTTCAAGATTTCTATAAGTAGAATGAATTTTGTGGTAGATTTTGATATGCAGTGTGAATTGTTTCTACAATGCAAACTATGGATATAAGATTGATGAAGCTATCGATGATGCTAAGATGGAGATGATGATATGATTCTACAATGAAGTAGCTGCAACTACAATGCTATGGAGATTTCTATGCTATGTTAATGAGAATTCTATGATAATGATGATGCAAAGACTAAGGCACACTTTTGGATAATTGAAATGATATTTAAGCAGCATGTAAGTATGATAGCTCTTGTGCCTGTGAAAAATAGAGGTGATGAGCTTCCTTTTATAGGCTAAGGAACTATACATGCATGTGGCACAAGATCAATGAATGTAGAATTGGTCTTGTGACATGTACGGTGAGGATTGGATTGGTTGGGATGAGGGAAATAAAATAGGAATATGTTCCTCCTACATTGACAAGGTGGAGTGAAAGGTGGGAGAAGAAGCCAATTGTCACAATGCTCACAAAGACCATAAGGACAAAGGTCTTAGAAGGAGTATTTCCTTATTATGATGTTTGAGGGAATATAGGAGTTATGAGACAAGTGTCTCATACTATCCTTTGACTATGATGACATGGAGAGACCAAGTTCTTAAAAATAGGGATGGTGGAGAAGAAATAGGGCATGTGTTGAGAGATAAATATTCAATTAAATATTAAAAATATTTAATTATTGGTGCAACATGGTGAGGTGTCATGTGAAGTATTATGCGAGGTGTAAGGTTTCATGGAAGATGATGTGGATCAGCATGGTACCTAAGGCTTCAATTACAAGATGACTCATATATAGATTCTTCCCTAGGGTTGCCATATTGCCAAGAAGTCGTGACTGATAAGGTGTAAAACTACAGGGAAAAAATATAAAAAAATAGATTTGTTGTCTGTAAGAGAGTGGGATTGACCATGTTCAAGGCCCTACATCATGGAGGGCCAAGAGTGGAAGGCTGCCCTAACTTACCTTAGCTTAAAGGGATGTTTCAAATGATGATGAGAATGATGGGGACTATAAAGTCCTACAACCACTCTGCAATCCTAAGATTTAGAATGAGGCTAGGTGATCTGGTTTTTAAGTCCAACACTATATTCCAGGTAGCTCTCTGTCCAAGGATGAAAGCATGGGTCCAGGACGACAGTGCGGCATGCTGGCGTCTCTCAGGTGTTCTAGCATCCGTATGACCAAAGGACCGAAAGTACAATGAGAACTGCTAGAAAAAGAGCTAGTAGCCTAGCTAGTTACTTCTAAGAGAACGAAACAAGACTATGAAATACAAGAAGTACAAATGAATGTGATAAAGTAAATATACCAAAGCTAAGGTGACCAAGATGATTTCGTAGAAGATCTTGTTTTCTAGCTAGCTCCACAAAGCACATTCTCCTGCACACAAAAAGAGGGAAATTGTTGGAGGGCTATATAGGGGTTTTCCTCAGTTAGACCCCCATTTTGGTGTTTCCACCTCCACGGATAGCCAAGATTGCAACAATAGAGAAAATATATAATAAAGAAGGAAATGAAGTAAAGAAAAAAAAAGCACTACAAAACAGTGTTATGTTACTCAAACCAAATCATAGAGGAGAGGAGTGGAAAGATTACCACCTCCACCAAGAGCTCACTAGCCAATTGAGGAGAAAATGAGAGTACTCAGGCCTCTACTACAATGGTTGTTTTCCACACTTTCTCTATAGAGTTGATGAAGTGTTGTTGTTTCTACTATGGAGTGCAAAGTGTTCCTAAAAGTGCTTGAGAATGCTAGAAGTGAATGCTAGAGAGTGTGAAGAAGATGAAATGAACTTGCTAGAGGATGAAATGGAAGAAGGAAGAGTGAATTTGAAGGGAGAATGAGAAAAATAGCCATATTCGGGTCGGTTGGTCGAAGAGGGCATTACAAATTGACCCTCAATGGGAAGTGTAATGCCTCTGTAGGAATCTGCTAGGGACATAAGCATGCCACGTAGATGTCTTTGTGTTGCATGGGCATCCCTGATTGATATTCCTCTATTGATGCATAGAATAAATGCCAAGTGGAATGAAGGTAGCAGGATTATGTGGAATTTCTCCTTCGGATTTGGTTTTCTATAGTGAAGAAGGGAAAAGGGGGAATTTGCGTAAGGGGTGAAAAATTGCTTCTATACATTTTTCCCCCACTTTAGTGAGCATGAATACTGATGAGTGCTTCAATAAAGTAGATTGAAGAATGAATATGGTATACCTGAACCATCAAGGAAGCAGACCATGATCTAGAAAATATGAAGGTGCATGGAAAGCAAAGGACTTTACAACCCTGTGAAACTTGAAGCTAAATAATGAAAGCATCTTACAGGCCCACAAACCTGGAAGGAGGCAACCCCCAAGATCTCTCACATGAAGGAATCCCTGAGAAGTAATTGCCTCACAGGATCCCAAGCCTACAAGGAGGGTGTCCTCCAAAATCTCTCACATGAAGTAAACCGAGAAAAAGTTCCTATAGACCTACAAACCTATAAGGAGGCACCCCCCAAGATCTCTCACATGAAGAAAAAAAAGAAAGCACCTTACAGACCCACAAACTTGCAAGGAGGATATCCTCCAAGATCTCTCGCATGAAGGATACCCAAAGAAATCACCCTACAGACCCGCAGACTTGTAGGGAAGGTGTCCTCCAAGATCTCTCACATGGAGGAAACTGAAAGAAAGCACCCTACAAACCCATAGACCTACAAGGGAGCCACCCCAAAGATCTCTTCCATAGAGGAAGCTCAAAGGAAGCACCCTACAAATCCACAGACCTGCAAGGAGGTATCCTCCAAGATCTCTCACTTGGAGGAAACCAAAGGAAGTAGACTCCGTAGAGTCGAGAAGCGGCGACATATTTACCCATAGATAGAACATGTCAAAAAGTAACCATGTAGGCAAGTAAGTAGATAGTCACATAGATTGTCGAAAAGTTGGAAAGATTTGAAAGGGGTCCACTGAAGGGACACACTATTTGAAATTACAAAAGAGATCTTTCTTTCTCAAATCGATTCATCATCAAGGAATCCTTTCAAAATATGTTCACTTCATCAAGGAATTTGAAAGGAAGAAAATACCCCCAAGTGAGGGGAAGGTCAAAGCTACTCCCGCCTCGTAGGGAAGGTCCTCAACTTCTTTCTTTATGAACCTATGATGAAGGAAACACGTTTCGTTAGGGTTTCAAGTTGAGAATGCGATTTATTGAAGAAAGGTTTGCAAATATTCTTGAGAAATGATATGTTGGCAATGAATACATTTTCTAAGAATCAGGGTGTTGTAAAAGTGGTTTTGTCACACATAAAATGGAAAACTCAAGCAAAGAAGAGAGAAATATAAGAAAAAGACGAAAATAAACAAACAAACAAAGGGCACAGGGGTAGCCTAATATTTCAGGGTCACAAATTCTCATAAATATAATAAGTATAATGATAGTATATAAATGAACTATCATCAACCCCCTACTATATCAGACCATGTGAAGAATGCATGAGAAGACAAAGTAAAAATAAAAATTTGGGTCAACATGGAAGGGAAGCCTAAATGCCCCCAACACTTTGCATCATCCCCAATTTATCAAAAATCAATCACAAACATGGAAGAATGATGATACAAATAGAAGAAGTCTTATGACAAAAAAATAAAACCTATATCCAAGCACCGTCAAGGGTGACAAGGTTCATTAGGAACAAAAAACATGATCATGGGGGAACACATCACAACACACACACATCTAATCTAAAGATAAAGAAGGGGCCTCCCCCTAACACTGATCGACCAAGAGGTCATCTGCTTCCCACTCTAGATCATCGTAGGGGGAAGGAGGATGAGCCTACAGTGGTGGAATGTTATGTGGAGGTGCTTTTGACCCTCCCACAACAAGGGTTAGGGAAGAGGGCCTCACAATGTCCTCTCCACCAAGCTCTTGTGGAGCTAAGGTCAGCGATTTCATGAAGATCAGTGACAAGGCCAAAACTTCATCCACAGAGTTAAACATACACCTTACAGGAGTGTCATTTTTAACTTCAATATATGGGGAAGGTTTTGTTCAAGATTCACAGCTAGGCTCACTGAATGATTCAGAAGTGGTGACTAACTCAAGAGAAGCCAGGACTAATTTTGTCACTAGGATAGAACAAGTTGGCATAGGACCACCTTTCAAAGAAGGTGGGCTCCTCTTATGTCATCCATTATTAGAAGGACCACCATCCACCTTCTACTCCACCGTGGGATGTGAAATCCACAAAAATGAGGCGAGAGGCATAGAGGAAGAGGAGGAGAAAATTGTAGTAGACACCACTGAGGTTTTTGTCATATCTATGGGTTTCAGGAAAGGTGGGACATCAGGAAAGGTGGTTCTGCTAAAGGAGCAATAAAGACCTGCATAGTTTAGGGCCAGGCACACTCACAGTGGGAACCTGAGGAAAATTGGAACTAGGCTAAATGGGAGTAGAGGGAAGGAGAGAGGAGGACACCGTGGAAGGCCCAGATGGTAGGGCAGTCACTTCCTCTTCCATCCTTTGTAGGGAAGCCTGCTCAGCCGTGAGAGCCTTTTGCTAGTGCTTGTACTCAAATGTAAGGCAATTTATTCTACTCTTTGAATCAGAGGCCAGAGGTTGTGAAGGAATTGAAGGCTCCTCTTCAGCCATAGGAGTATTCACTACAATAGTTTCTGACAGAGGAACAAACTCTTGAATAGGAGTAGGAGGAGCAGGTTGGGAAACAGAAGGAGGAGTCAACTCAAGAGCCTCGACAACGAGCCTCTTCCCATTAACTGCTTTGGGAGTAGGAATAGTAGGAGGCCGCAGATCAAATTCCCTTTGGGAACCTTTCTTTCTCCCATACAAGTAATACATTGGTCTAGGGTATTCATTAGGGAGATCTGATATCCTGATCTTGGGCCTACTTCAAGGAGGTATCATCGGACGCAATGGATAACCATCCGGCTTGCTCATCCAGTACTCTTCCCAAGAAAGGGGAGAGGACGAGGCAACTCAAGGAGGGGCTAATTTCTCCTTTCCTTTATAGGAAGGAGGGGTAGCCAGCATAGACTTCTCCTTTTCTTTATGAGAAGAGGGAGTAGCGCAGGCTTCTCCTTCTCCTCTCAGGAAGAGGAGGTAGTCAGTGTAGGCTTCTCCTTCTCCTCTTGAGAAGAGGACACGACCGATTGTTGTACTACAAGAAGGATCAGTTTTGGCTATCCCTTGCACCAAGTCTTATACTTTACATAATTCTTGTAAAGTAGGTTCATCCTAGGAGGAAGTAAACCAACTAGGGCGGCCCAAAATTGATCCAATGAATATCCACCACGGGACACCAAAGGCTGATATCTAGTGTCATGCACCACATGCATGACACCTTCATGGGAAAACTTTAAATATTTTTGAACAATGGAGGTGATTCCATTCAAGGAAGCTAGCCAAGGTATGCCTAGCTTTAGCCTAAATAAATCTGACTCTAGAATGACATGGAAGACCATGTCAATGACCCTAGGTCCAACTAGGACATACAAGGTTATCAAGCCATACAGTTTGAGACAAAGACCATCATCCGTACAGATGGTGGATTTTATTTATTCATGCTCTTCCCTCTGTAATGAATTCAATAATAATGTTTCTTCTGTAATAACATTCACATGGCTTGCAGGGTCTACTAAGACCCCCGTCACAATGTTACCATTTCGAGGTGAGCGGGAATATAGAGGGAGAGGGATTGTTATTTAATGGAGTCTTACAATGTGAATACACGGTGAATCCAGGGTAATCAGATGCAACCTAAAATGGTCACCTGACTTTGGGCACAGCTTATTTAATTTGTCAACATCAACTTCTCTCAATCAATGATTGTCGATTTCTAACCAAATTTCTTAATCAATTCATAACTATTTCAAATGTTTCAATTTTCCCCTTGCTGTTTGAATGTTTCACACCTTTTATTTAATCATCAAAGAAATAAATCCCTAATAAATAAAATAATGTTATTTTAATTGAAGTTAATATTACTTAAATAAAATGATGCCATTTAATTAAATCTATTTTTAATTAAATAATTTTATTTTATTTTATTAATATTCATTTCTAAATTACATAATCTTATTTTATTTTATTAAAAGAGATATTATCATCTTAAATTAAATAAAATAAATGAAATATCCTCTCAAAAATATCCTGTAATGAAAAAAAAAAAAATCACTAAAAGGGAAATAAACTAAAAAAAGAATTCCAATCAAGATTTGTTTCATTTTCTATTTATCCCACATTCTTCCTCGGGTTGCCTTCAATTCCACTTTTCCCATAAAATGAGCCCTCCTCATTCTCATTTTAAAAAGATCACTTTAATTTTACATCAGACTTATGCTACAAATTTTCTTGAATTTTATCATTTGAGATTACACTTTAGTTTGATTTTATAAGCATCTTAGTTTTAGAGCATATAGTTTAATATTACATTTTAGCTTAATCTTCATAGTAGATTAATTTGCAAAGTAATTCATTTATGACATTGCATGTAGATCAATTTTCATTTCAATAAATTAGTTTTGTTTATTGCATTTTACAGTCATTTAGATTAGTTTTCATTGTTGCATTGCAAGAACAGGATTCATGGAGATTGGCATTCTTTCTTCTCCTCTTTGAATCTCTCATTCCTCGGTGACCAGACGGTGTGGGTAACTGCTAACTGAGGCCTAATATCAATCCCTCGCCTTTATAGAGTCGGAATTGATTTTGCAAGGACTCATTATTGAGTATCCCTCGCATGCAAGATTCAATACGTAAGTATAACATATTTTCAGCTATACAAAATAAAAGGTGAGCCTCATCATGACCATGTCAACATAGTCCTTGGGTTGAGTGATAGAATTAGTGGGATCAATAATCATGTTAGCAGAATGTGACGAAAATGGGTTCGTGTATATCTACAATTCACTATTAGCTTTTGCCACTGATTTATTAGCATTTTGTTTACTCCCATCAAGATGAATAGTACCATCCTCGATGCAGTCCTGTATCTCATGATGTAGCCACATACAATGTTTGGTATTGTGTCCATTAAATTGATGGTATTGACAATAGGTACTTCCATCATACGAATTAGAGTAAGGCTCCTTAAGAGGCTTAGGTTTCAACAAGGTTACGATCTTATCCTTCAACAATTTTTGCAAGATGAAGGAATAATATTTTGATAACTTTGTAAAATTTCAATTGCATCTGAGGCCATTGTCATTAGTAGCAGCTAATACATTTGCAATAGCCTTACCTTTTCTAGAGATTGATATGATGGACTTTCCTTCATAATGGGAGTGCAAGGAGGATCCCCCAAACTGAACCACCGTCTATTGATATTCTCGTAGGGTTGCACACAAATGTGTGAAAGAAGGGTACTTCATAAGGGTGAAATTCTCTTACCAAGGTCTTTGTAAGTTCCCTATGAATACCTTTTGCACGTTAGAATTAGGCAGCTGATACAAGATTTTTGAAAGGAGCACTTGATAGCATGTTATAAAATCAGTGATTTTTTTGTTATCTCCTTGTTTACATCAGACGAGATCTGAAAAGGTCATCTTTAGTCTGATGTTTTCTTGGGATTTTCATAGGAATTTGTTTACAAGTTGATCAAACGAGAAGATGGAATTATTGGGAAAGGAATAGTATCATTTGAGTGATGTATCCTTGAGAGATTGAGGAAATAGCTTTGCCATCAACACATTGTGATGGAAGAAATCTGTACACAAGGCATTAAAGGCAGACACATGTGTTGTGGATCCCCTTTACAACCATATTTTTCAAATTTAGGAATCTCCATTCGTTGAGGGAAGGGAGTGTTCAGGATTGCTACCAACAATGGACTATTCCAAAAGAAGGATTGAAAAATAGGTTGGGCAGAGGAATGGGAGAGACTCCCCAACTAGCTCTACATCTTACTCATATTCTGAAGAAGAGTATTCAGAATAGGGTCATTAGAAGATATAGGGCTAGAGGAACCTCCTATAGAACCACCTCCAGAGCCATCTCTAGAACCACCACCTATGTGATAACCGCTAAAACCACCACTAGGGCCACGCCGCCAATAGGGCCTCTATTGGAGCCACCTCCACTTCTGAAGCCACCACCATGGCCTCCACTGGAACCACCACCACTAGTGCTGCTTCCACCACCACCACCAAATCCTCCACCACTCATCCTGCCAAAGCCTCTAGAGGTGACAGGAGGGGTGAAGCTAAAACTCAAGGGGATTTTATTCACTTTGATAGTGTTATATTTTTCAGAGGTAGAAGGAATGTTGATTGATGGGACCACGTTGGCCATGTAAACAGATGTGGGAGGCATCAATAATCCTAACTATCCCTCATGCTCTTCAAAAGTGGCTCCTTGTATAATACTAGGATTTTTTGAAGGAGCACATGCTTCAGCTAGACTAGTGAGACTATCCAGGAGTTCTATGCATGTTCAATCTTTACCCACCATATATTTTAACTCACTAATGACTCGAGTGACCCTATCCATCTTCGGGTTTCTTTCCAAGTGATTTTCTGAGTTTCCTAACCCTTTGGCAAGGGAACAAACATTGTTCGAAGGAATCTGAATGGCCTCATTCTCTTCTATCGATGATGGTGTAGGAGACATAGGAGGAGTGGGGACATGATTGATTACATCCAAGAATCCTACCTCGTCCCTTGAAAAATTCTCTTGAGTTGAATGGCCCAACATAGGTCCAAAGAAAATACCCATTGAGAAACTAGAGGTGACCTTCATCCTATACATCAGAAGGTGTCATATACTTCTCCTAACAATATACCCAAAGGTTATAGACTAGGTGTGATGCTCATAAACCTTCACAACACTTAGGAGTACAACAATCGCAAGGTTCAAGGGGGAAGCTTCTGTTGGATGTTGTGGTTGTGTTGTTGATATGTGGTTGTCATTGATGTCAACACTACTAAAATTATTGTATTGAAGTTTGTATATGTTGAGGATATTGAGAAAATTGTTAAAGGAAGAGTTACAGAGTTGTTGGTTGCTAGTGGAGCAGTAAAGGTCATGAAGGTGTTTTGTTTTGTACATTGAAGATTAGTTGTTTTGGACTAAAGGGTTTATTTCTAAGAGTATCTAGTTTACCTGCTGG